>CM060203.1:200207-290246 GCA_030562195.1 Nipponacmea schrenckii | reverse complement strand
CTGTCGGGGGGTCTTTTAACAAAAGAAAGGAAGAACTATATTTTACAACCTCGGATAACTTAGGTTCTCTAGGATCCTTTCTACCAGCTAGTCCTTGGCCAAACCTCTTGGCATTGATTTTACAAGGATAACAACTTAGGTTCACTAGGATCCTATCTACCAGCTAGTCCTTGGCCAAACCTCTTGGCATTGATTTTACAAGGATAACAACTTAGGTTCACTAGGATCCTATCTACCAGCTAGTCCTTGGCCAAACCTCTTGGCATTGATTTTACAAGGATAACAACTTAGGTTCTCTAGGATCCTTTCTACCAGCTAGTCCTTGGCCAAACCTCTTGGTATTGATTTTACAAGAATAACAACTTAGGTTCACTAGGATCCTATCTACCAGCTGGTCTTTGGTCAAACCTCTTGGTATTGATCCTACAAGGATAACAACTTAGGTTCTCTAGGATCCTCTCTACCAGCTGTTCCTTGGTCAAACCTCTTGGTATTGATCCTACAAGGATAACAACTTAGGTTCACTAGGATCCTATCTACCAGCTGGTCTTTGGTCAAACCTCTTGGTATTGATCCTACAAGGATAACAACTTAGGTTCTCTAGGATCCTATCTACCAGCTAGTCCTTGGCCAAACCTCTTGGCATTGATCCTACAAGGATAACAACTTAGGTTCTCAAGGATCCTATCTACCAGCTAGTCCTTGGCCAAACCTCTTGGCATTGATTTTACAAGGATAACAACTTAGGTTCTCTAGGATCCTTTCTACCAGCTAGTCCTTGGCCAAACCTCTTGGTATTGATCCTACAAGGATAACAACTTAGGTTCTCTAGGATCCTATCTACCAGCTGGTCCTACGCCATACTTCCCAGATTATTCGTACCCATTTACAGCTGATTCTTTCTTATTTCAATCGAGATTAGAAACCACAGTCGCCATTTGTTTGATGTAACCAAGATGTCATTTAAAGACCCAACACTCTTACCAACTCTGTTATAGAACCTCACAAACATACACAGCCTGTAGCACACTGAGTTTCAGTTTACTCTCCCATCCGAACCACTATCATTATAATTAACTGAACTAGTCTTTTAGAATATTTGAAAGCAGAGTCAGATTCTCCATTCATTGTGGGACTTTGCTACCGCAAAGTCCCAGTTTGTTTTCGGTTTGTCTTTTTTTTTTTTTTTTTTTTTTTTTTTTCGAAATTTACACACCTCACACAGCCTAGGCTGCAATAGTTGCAGCAATTTCACAACTTCTCTACACCTTCTGTTGTGGCGTCGTTTCTATTAAATATAAATTGGAACATTTTTGCAAAACCATAAGTGCTGCGTTGCAACATGCCTAAAAAGTCGGTCAGTGGCTCTAGAAGTCGCAATTATTGATCGATTTTCTTCGGGTTTGCATTTTTAGAAACTTGAAATAATTTCCAACAAGATAGCAGTTGAAAAATTTCGAAATTCGAAAATTCGTAGCACACATTTTTTTGCCGTATTTTGCACATTTTTGCAACTTTGCTATTTTAAGACCGATTGATCTGAAAATTTGGGTGCCTTCAAGTGTCATGAATTTAAAAACATTGGCAGAGTCAAAATTTTTGCTTCATTTCCGGTTTCAACGTAAAAAGGGTTTAAACTTCCGGTTGACCTACTTTTGCTGTAATTGATGTATCGCAACAAAATTTATGTCAATCTTAATTAAATTAGAAGACAAAAAAATGAAGAAGAAAAAATCCGGACCGGAAGTGAAACTTTGGCCGCCATCTTGAAATGTCACTCAAAATGGGGCCTCAGGGTAATGTCTAATTTCCGCGATGTTTACATTTCTTGTAGCTTTAGTCGATTACGAAAAAAACTGTGGGAGCCGATTTTTGAATTTCGCTTTTGCAATTTTGCAACATCCGGTTGAATTTTTTCGAAGTTTGGGGGCTTATTTCTCGTGACCTTGACCTTTGGTGACTTTGACCTTTAGTAGGTCAAAGGTCATTGACCTTGGCTATTAGTTGACACTTTGACCTTTGACCTCAAACATCAACTTCCGGTTTTATAGCTGCCTGAAAACAGCAAAATTCGCAACTTTGGACTGCTCTAGAGTGTGACCTAATTAATTTAGAGGGTTAATTTTTTTAGATTCTTAAGGTGCTTTTTGTCCTCTTTCCAGCGATGTATAACAAAAGTTTTTAAAATGAAAATTGAATTTTTTGATTTTTGAAAATAAATGTACATTTTGCCGTATTTACGTTTTTTTGAAATGTATGTGTGTATATCTCGTGATCTATTGGATGTACAAACTTCAAATTTGTACTGTGAATATACATTTTGAATGTGATTAGATACACGCTGAAAAGAATTAGATGGGCGTGGCACATCCGGGTAAATTTTCAGTTTTCCATATAAATGGGTCAGCGTATTACGTTTGTAGGAAATAAAATTTTTTTAAAAAAATTACCTTGCACACAGATACCTTATTGCTTTGGCCAGTTTATCCCAGAAAATCAGATGTTTCTGTCTGTTTGTTGCAATTTGCGACGTTAGCAAAGTCCCACTCTGTGCCACATGTGGCTCTAGTTTTATTTTTGATTTTATTTGAATATTTAATTACTACTATTCATTCAGTTCAATGAAAATACTAAACTTATTCCTTCAAACCTGCAAAATTTACCTTATTTCCCACTGCATGATGTTACAAGTCTTCATCCTGCACATTGTAAACTCTAAGACTGAATGACAACCAAGTTACTAAATAAAACAACTCAGAGTTGAGAGAACAATTCATAAAACAACAACTCAGATGGTCAACAAGTTCAGGACAAGGATGAATAAAACTCAGGAACAAATATAAAACCAGGTCATTCATCAAATTAGCTACTAATTAATAGAGTTCAGAGTAAAATTAGAAAGTCTAGGGTGAGGAGATGTCAGGCACAGAGAAAGATTTACTAAACAATGAAACATTGGGACTATTATAAATGACAATATTTTAGAAGATATAAAAAGAGTTCAGGGTAAAAGTTAAAAAACCTGGTGGTGAAGAGAAAGATATAGTGAGGTATAACTTTCAATAATATTTAAATATAGTTAAATAGGGATCAGGGTAAAAATTAAAAAGACTGTGATGATGACAACTCAGAGATATAGATGGATATAGTGGTATTGATATACATATACATAATCCCTCAATAGCTTCACATTCTACTAAATACTCCCAGGTCAGTTTACTCACTGCACACTCAGGCCAGAACAATTTATACTGTACCATATTCATAACAATAGGTTGTGGTGAATTGTCCTCATTGAACACTAGTATGTATGTTTGTTTGTAAAAACTCAATGAGGACAATAGAAATAGAACCTAAAACACTCTTCATTATCTTGACATTGATATCAATGAATTTCCCTCATTGCACACTGCAAGGCCAGTAAACATTATATATTTAACTTGAGTATTGAAGAGAAGTAAAAAATTAATTCCATTTTAGTATCTTTATGACACAGTTATATATGAAAATACTTCTCTAGTATGGAAGAGTAGAGCAATTCTCTAGTATGGAAGAGTAGAGCAATTCTCTAGTATGGAAGAGTAGAGCAATTCTCTAGTATGGAAGAGTAGAGCAATTCTCTAGTATGGAAGAGTCGAGCAATTCTCTAGATCTATTCCACACATTGCACACAGCAAGGCTGGTATGCTTATATCTTTTTATTTACTAACATCCTTAAGGTGTAGAAGGAGCAACACTCCAGACCAAATGTATTCCTCTAACCTCAATAAGGTTCAGATAAGTAGGGGGCAAAACAAAAATGGCATAGACTAGTATGGAAGAGATGACACTCCTGGTAAAATTTCCCTCACTGTACACTGCAAGGTTATTACACTTGTACATTTACCTCGATAACGCGGAGAAAAATAGGACAAAACAAAAACTGGTATAGATTAGTACTCAAATATAGAATAATGAATTTTATTGAAACATACCTGCATATAATACTCATACATTCTAACAGCCAAAACAAGACACACTTAAATCCAATATTAAATCAAGAGAATCCACATATTATAATCCAATCAAGGGATGACTAGACACTCGAAACGAAAGGGGAAATGGTGGTGGAGTAATAGAGGCTGTAGTATAATGATGGTACTATAGAATCTAATATACAATCTATTTATAGCCCAGAGTTAGAACAAATAGAATATATATGAACAGCACTCTCTCTCTCTTGGCTCCAGTTTCTTTTTTTTACTAGCAATGAACATCTGGTATAGTCTAGTCTACCATATATTTCCTAATAAACATAATTATTTATGATGAATTAGAAAATATTGTTTGATTTTTATTTGTGCAATAACTATACGGTACCTAAAGGGCAGATACAAAGGAACCTTAGAGGCAATGTATGGTTCACAATGTCCAGCGGTAATCAATACTGAAGAATAATAGAAGGAAATAAAACAGGCACATCAGTTCATCTGATAAATATACTCTTATTGACCAAGTTTAAGTTAGAAGTGTTTTTCAATAATTACTTAGTTTAATAGATATATCATGTTATATAGAGATTCTATTCTTTAGTCATGATACCTGGTAAGTCTAACTGATGAATATATACTCTTATTGACCAAGTTTAAGTTAGAAGTGTTTTACAATAATAACTTAGTTTAATAGATATATCATGTTATATAGAGATTCTATTCTTTAGTCATGACACCTGGTAAGTCTAACTGATGAATATATACTCTTATTGACCAAGTTTAAGTTAGAAGTGTTTTTCAATAATTACTTAGTTTAATAGATATATCATGTTATATAGAGATTCTATCCTTTAGTCATGACACCTGGTAAGTCTAACTGATGAATATATACTCTTATTGACCAAGTTTAAGTTAGAAGTGTTTTTCAATAATAACTTAGTTTAATAGATATATCATGTTATATAGAGATTCTATTCTTTAGTCATGACACCTGGTAAGTCTAACTGATGAATATATACTCTTATTGACCAAGTTTAAGTTAGAAGTGTTTTACAATAATAACTTAGTTTAATAGATATATCATGTTATATAGAGATTCTATTCTTTAGTCATGACACCTGGTAAGTCTAACTGATGAATATATACTCTTATTGACCAAGTTTAAGTTAGAAGTGTTTTTCAATAATTACTTAGTTTAATAGATATATCATGTTATATAGAGATTCTAGCCTTTAGTCATGACACCTGGTAAGTCTAACTGATGAATATATACTCTTATTGACCAAGTTTAAGTTAGAAGTGTTTTTCAATAATAACTTAGTTTAATAGATATATCATGTTATATAGAGATTCTATTCTTTAGTCATGACACCTGGTAAGTCTAACTGATGAATATATACTCTTATTGACCAAGTTTAAGTTAGAAGTGTTTTTCAATAATAACTTAGTTTAATAGATATATCATGTTATATAGAGATTCTATTCTTTAGTCATGACACCTGGTAAGTCTAACTGATGAATATATACTCTTATTGACCAAGTTTAAGTTAGAAGTGTTTTTCAATAATAACTTAGTTTAATAGATATATCATGTTATATAGAGATTCTATTCTTTAGTCATGACACCTGGTAAGTCTAACTGATGAATATATACTCTTATTGACCAAGTTTAAGTTAGAAGTGTTTTTCAATAATAACTTAGTTTAATAGATATATCATGTTATATAGAGATTCTATTCTTTAGTCATGACACCTGGTAAGTCTAACTGATGAATATATACTCTTATTGACCAAGTTTAAGTTAGAAGTGTTTTTCAATAATAACTTAGTTTAATAGATATATCATGTTATATAGAGATTCTATTCTTTAGTCATGACACCTGGTAAGTCTAACTGATGAATATATACTCTTATTGACCAAGTTTAAGTTAGAAGTGTTTTTCAATAATTACTTAGTTTAATAGATATATCATGTTATATAGAGATTCTAGCCTTTAGTCATGACACCTGGTAAGTCTAACTGATGAATATATACTCTTATTGACCAAGTTTAAGTTAGAAGTGTTTTTCAATAATTACTTAGTTTAATAGATATATCATGTTATATAGAGATTCTATTCTTTAGTCATGACACCTGGTAAGTCTAACTGATGAAATATAATAATATACTCTTATTTACATTAGCTGTTGTTTTTTTTCCATTGGACTAATGGTAATACGTGTGGCGTTTATGAGACAATAACTGCCATTGCCTCATCACTAAAACATTGAGCGTAGTAATACACGGTAACCAATGTAAATAAACATGGCCGTCGCACTATTAACGTCGATCATCGTCACGCTTGAACGTAAAATTTCAATTTTAATGATGAATTCTAATATGTAATAAAGTTTCCATTAGCCTAACCCAAAGCCAATCTAATACTCCAAGTCTCATACAAAAATAATTGGCAAAATGCAATAGAACTCAATCGAATTAGGCCTGAGTGTGCTGGCCATAGTCGTAGACCCATTTGACCTAGTTACTCGCTTCAGTTTAAGAGCCTAAAAGTGCAGGTTTATGGATTGTTTAATATTATGTTTCAAAATACTATACTTTTGCTGAATATTAACTGAATTGATTGTAAACTGTGGTCACCTATCAACATATAGAGCGGGCCTTCTTCTAGATTGGTCTTTATAGTTTCTTTCATTTTCTCAACTTTCCTACTTGTTAACATGCGGTGGCCAGGTCTAGCCGAATCACCTCTCCGTTGTTCAATTGTTTCCGCGTTCATTAAATTTCATGATTTTGTTGCTTTTCGTCGTTAAAGACGGAATTCATACCAAAATGTTTTATATTTACTGATAAATGAATTGATTTATAAAGATTAAACATAAAATTGAGATAAACATTGTTTTTTCTTACATTTTGAGAGCTTTCTCCCGCGAACTATATTCTGACAAAAAGAAAATGGCTATTCCATCAACAAGATCAACTCCAGCGACAAAGGCGGGTAATATGAAATTTTTCCCACGAAAAAGAGTAAAAATTTGTCGGGGGTGAGAGGTTTTAAAAAACGAAAAATATAAGCAATAAACGGTCACCCTATGGGGGTTTTATGCCATAGGGTGACCCATTTATTGCTTAATTATTGACCAAGTTTAAGTTAGAAGTGTTTTTTCAATAATTACTTAGTTTAATAGATATATCAGGGTTATATAGAGATTCTATTCTTTAGTCATGATCCCTTTGGTAAGTCTACTGATGAATTTTATACTCTAATTGACCAATTTTAAAAGTTAGAAGTGTTTTTCAATAATAACTTAGTTTAATAGATATTTTCATGTTATATAGAGATTCTATTCTTTAGTCATGATACCTGGTAAGTCTAACTGATGAATATATACTCTTATTGACCAAGTTTAAGTTAGAAGTGTTTTTCAATAATATCTTAGTTTAATGGATATATCATGTTATATAGAGATTATATTCTTTAGTCATAACACCTGGTAAGTCTAACTGATGAATATATACTCTTATTGACCAAGTTTAAGTTAGAAATTTTTTTTCAATAATAACTTATTTTAAAATAGATATATCATGTTTATAGAGATTCTATACCAATTTTTGAGAAGTTGTATGTCCATTCTAAGAGGAGGTATCACTTTGAAGGGATGGCTTTACCAAAATGTTAAAAGTGAATAAAATCAGTTTTGTAGAGGTCTGAAATGTGATAGCATCTACCTGACTAATGTTAAGTAAGCCCCGTCTTTCGACCCAAACTAAAGTGGCTGAATTAAAAAATTTAAACTAAATTTTAATAAGACTAGAGATAGTCGAATGATCTACTACGATATCGACAGTTTAATAATATAATTTATAATATTCTATTGTAGTATGAATAACACAGAGTCTGAGGTCGGAGAAGACAAGAGAGGGAGTATATGAATATGAATAATGTTGAGGCTAATTATTCAGGATATAGTTTAGATGATAAGACATGTTGAAATTACATTCAGGGTGGTTGACAACTGGCTGGGACAGTGGCGTTTTGTAAATTAGTAGATTTTATTTTATTAGGGCAAGTAGAGGCTTACAGGCTTGTCAAGGGGGAAACACAGAAAAGAGAAAGGGGGTGGGGTTCTCACAGAATTGTCACGTGAATATCAAAGAATTATCAAATGGGGCCACAGAAATGTTAATGGGGTTCAACAGAATTATTAAGGAAAGCCACAGAATTCCCAAGGGGGTCCTGCAAAAACTTACTTATTAAGAATTGAATACATGTACCCAGAAATAAAAGATTGTCCCTGAGGGACTGAGGGACAAGTGAACAAATTTATTTCCAATGGTACTTCCACTATACCTTAAATCTGAGGCCCTTCAGGAATTTTATGAATGTTTGTGAAAATTCCAAGAAAAGCAGTTCTGTTTTATCTGAAATCTAGTAGAGATGACCTTCAGAGACTCGACTTTGATTATTGATTCAAATTTACAAAGAATAATTTGTAAAATGGCGTCCTTTCGATACACTAACACCTGTCACGGTCCTACCGTCATTGCGAAACCTTAGACAGCCCTCCCGCAGCCTCCCTTTTTCCATGACTTCTTCTAATTTCACTCAAGGTCAAATTTTACTAGTATTTATCCTCAGCAACTAGTGGCGTTTCTTTGCCTCCTCAGGAAGAGACCCATTCAGTTCTACCCCCCTCCCCCGCCACAACTTTCAAACTTTACGTAGTCGCCACATGGAAAATGTTGTGGCCCCTGTCATACCCGCCCGACCACGTCCCAAATGGTTCCATAAACGCCACTGACAGTAACGCCAGGAAAAAAAATCAATGGCTAAAGATTAGCATGGAATATTTAAAACCAAAATAAAGTACCTACCCAAGCAGCAATGTGAACCATCATCCTGTCCGAGTTTCCATCACGTGGGACCGGAGAACTCGATGGCACTGAAGCAGACGTGTGTCATGAACGGCCTAAGGGAAGTAACTCTGTTTATCAATTAGTTTTATTTGTGGTCTGGTTGTTGATTATTAAAGAGACGTAATTTAGTTTGTTTTGTTGAGTAAGTTATAGAATAGCGGCATCTTACTCTATTTTTAACAACTTTTCAGGTAATTTTTCAATTTATTTCGGGCTGTATCATTGTAAAAACTATTTGTAGCATCGCCTACAATTCAAAAAGACGACTGACAATCTTGTATTTCAAGATTTCAGGTGGAAATTTTGGTTTGACACTGAATAACAAAAAGATGGAGAAGGCTACAGCCTACAAAGAAATAATCATACTTGGTTAGATGGTGGGACATGTAACCATCCACCCTCAGCACCGCACAGCATAAAGTCCATTTCATTTCACTGTGCAGTTGACCACTAGATTATATTATAATATAGTATATTTTTATAAAAATTGTTTTTGATTGTAGATCTCTGCCAAGTTTTAAAGAATTAAATGATATCGAAATTTAGAAATTTCCTCAGTCACTCAACAAAAGGTAGGATAGTCTTCCAGTAATTTTTTATAAAGACTTGTTAGGTTGTTCACAATGTCAAGCTATTACAAACTTCATCTTATACATCTTTACAATGTCAAGCTATTACAAACTTCATCTTATACATCTTTACAATGTCAAGCTATTACAAACTTCATCTTATACATCTTTACGATGTCAAGATATTAAAAAACTTCATCTTATACATCTTCACAATGTCAAGCTATTACAAACTTCATCTTATACATCTTTACAATGTCAAGCTATTACAAACTTCATCTTATACATCTTCACTATAGCAAAACTATTACAAACTTCATCTTATACATCTTTTTCAATGTCAAGCTATTACAAACTTCATCTTATACATCTTTACAATGTCAAGCTATTACAAACTTCATCTTATACATCTTAACAATGTCAAGCTATTACAAACTTCATCTTACACATCTTTACGATGTCAAGATATTATAAACTTCATCCTATACATCTTCACAATGTCAAGCTTTTTACAAACTTCATCCTATACATCTTCACAATGTCAAGCTGTTACAAACTTCATCTTACACATCTTCACAATGTCAAGCTATTACAAACTTCATCTTATACAAACTTTACGATGTCAAGATATTATTTAAAATTCATCTTACACATCTTCACAATGTCAAGTTATTACAAACTTCATCTTACACATCTTCACAATGTCAAGCTATTACAAACTTCATCTTATACATCTTCACGATGTCAAGATATTATAAACTTCATCTTACACATCTTCACAATGTCAAGCTATTACAAACTTCATCTTATACATCTTCACAATGTCAAGCTGTTACAAACTTCATCTTATACATCTTCACAATGTCAAGCTGTTACAAACTTCATCTTATACATCTTTTCGATGGCAAGCTATTACAAACTTCATCCTATACATCTTCACAATGTCAAGCTATTACAAACTTCATCCTATACAAACTTCACAATGTCAAGCTGTTACAAACTTCATCTTATACAAACTTTACGATGGCAAGCTATTACAAACTTCATCCTATACATCTTCACAATGTCAAGCTGTTACAAACTTCATCTTATAAAATCTTCACAATGTCAAGTTATTACAAACTTCATCTTATACATCTTCACAATGTCAAGCTATTACTAACTTCATCCTATACATCTTCACAATGTCAAGTTATTACAAACTTCATCTTATACATCTTTACAATGTCAAGCTATTACAAACTTCATCTTATACATCTTCACAATGTCAAGCTATTATAAACTTCATCTTATACATCTTCACAATGTCAAGCTATTACAAACTTCATCTTATACATCTTTACGATGGCAATCTATTAAAAACTCATCTTATACATCTTCACAATGTCTGGTTATTACAAACTTCATCTTATACATCTTCACAATGTCAAGCTATTATAAACTTCATCTTATACATCTTTACAATGTCAAGCTATTACAAACTTCATCTTATATATCTTTACGATGGCAAGCTATTACAAACTTCATCTTATACATCTTTACGATGGCAAGCTATTACAAACTTCATCTTATACATCTTCACAATGTCAAGTTATTACAAACTTCATCTTATACATCTTTACGATGGCAAGCTATTACAAACTTCATCTTATACATCTTTACGATGGCAAGCTATTACAAACTTCATCTTATACATCTTTACGATGGCAAGCTATTTCTAACTTCTTGTTATTATTTTGAATATGTTGTTTATTTTTCAGTGTGGGCATTTCGAAGTTTAGCTTTACGTCACCATTCTAAACAAGCTTTGAGCCAACACGATAAGATGAAGATTCGAATTGTGCCTGCGTTAGAAGATAATTATATGTATTTACTGATTGATGAGAAATCTAAAACCTGCGCTGTCGTCGACCCTGTGGAACCTAAAAAGGTGGGACAAGTTATTTAATAATCTTCACAATGTCAAGGTTGTATTCACCCAGTCTATACCTTGAAATGAGTTTGTTAATAAAACTGTTTTTATTCTATACCCAGTCTATACCTTGAAATGAGTTTGTTAATAACACTGTTTTTATTCTATACCCAGTCTATACCTTGAAATGAGTTTGTTAATAACACTGTTTTTATTCTATACCCAGTCTATACCTTGAAATGAGTTTGTTAATAACACTGTTTTTATTCTATACCCAGTCTATACCTTGAAATGAGTTTGTTAATAACACTGTTTTTATTCTATACCCAGTCTATACCTTGAAATGAGTTTGTTAATAACACTGTTTTTATTCTATACCCAGTCTATACCTTGAAATGAGTTTGTTAATAACACTGTTTTTATTCTATACCCAGTCTATACCTTGAAATGAGTTTGTTAATAACACTGTTTTTATTCTATACCCAGTCTATACCTTGAAATGAGTTTGCTAATAACACTGTTTTTATTCTATACCCAGTCTATACCTTGAAATGAGTTTGTTAATAACACTGTTTTTATTCTATACCCAGTCTATACCTTGAAATGAGTTTGTTAATAACAGTGTTTTTATTCTATACCCAGTCTATACCTTGAAATGAGTTTGTTAATAACACTGTTTTTATTCTATACCCAGTCTATACCTTGAAATGAGTTTGTTAATAACACTGTTTTTATTCTATACCCAGTCTATACCTTGAAATGAGTTTGTTAATAACACTGTTTTTATTCTATACCCAGTCTATACCTTGAAATGAGTTTGTTAATAACACTGTTTTTATTCTATACCCAGTCTATACCTTGAAATGAGTTTGTTAATAACACTGTTTTTATTCTATACCCAGTCTATACCTTGAAATGAGTTTGTTAATAACACTGTTTTTATTCTATACCCAGTCTATACCTTGAAATGAGTTTGTTAATAACACTGTTTTTATTCTATACCCAGTCTATACCTTGAAATGAGTTTGTTAATAACACTGTTTTTATTCTATACCCAGTCTATACCTTGAAATGAGTTTGTTAATAACACTGTTTTTATTCTATACCCAGTCTATACCTTGAAATGAGTTTGTTAATAACACTGTTTTTATTCTATACCCAGTCTATACCTTGAAATGAGTTTGTTAATAACACTGTTTTTATTCTATACCCAGTCTATACCTTGAAATGAGTTTGTTAATAACACTGTTTTTATTCTATACCCAGTCTATACCTTGAAATGAGTTTGTTAATAAAACTGTTTTTATTCTATACCCAGTCTATACCTTGAAATGAGTTTGTTAATAACACTGTTTTTATTCTATACCCAGTCTATACCTTGAAATGAGTTTGTTAATAACACTGTTTTTATTCTATACCCAGTCTATACCTTGAAATGAGTTTGTTAATAACACTGTTTTTATTCTATACCCAGTCTATACCTTGAAATGAGTTTGTTAATAACACTGTTTTTATTCTATACCCAGTCTATACCTTGAAATGAGTTTGTTAATAACACTGTTTTTATTCTATACCCAGTCTATACCTTGAAATGAGTTTGTTAATAACACTGTTTTTATTCTATACCCAGTCTATACCTTGAAATGAGTTTGTTAATAACACTGTTTTTATTCTATACCCAGTCTATACCTTGAAATGAGTTTGTTAATAACACTGTTTTTATTCTATACCCAGTCTATACCTTGAAATGAGTTTGTTAATAACACTGTTTTTATTCTATACCCAGTCTATACCTTGAAATGAGTTTGTTAATAACACTGTTTTTATTCTATACCCAGTCTATACCTTGAAATGAGTTTGTTAATAAAACTGTTTTTATTCTATACCCAGTCTATACCTTGAAATGAGTTTGTTAATAACACTGTTTTTATTCTATACCCAGTCTATACCTTGAAATGAGTTTGTTAATAACACTGTTTTTATTCTATACCCAGTCTATACCTTGAAATGAGTTTGTTAATAACACTGTTTTTATTCTATACCCAGTCTATACCTTGAAATGAGTTTGTTAATAACACTGTTTTTATTCTATACCCAGTCTATACCTTGAAATGAGTTTGTTAATAACACTGTTTTTATTCTATACCCAGTCTATACCTTGAAATGAGTTTGTTAATAACACTGTTTTTATTCTATACCCAGTCTATACCTTGAAATGAGTTTGTTAATAACACTGTTTTTATTCTATACCCAGTCTATACCTTGAAATGAGTTTGTTAATAACACTGTTTTTATTCTATACCCAGTCTATACCTTGAAATGAGTTTGTTAATAACACTGTTTTTATTCTATACCCAGTCTATACCTTGAAATGAGTTTGTTAATAACACTGTTTTTATTCTATACCCAGTCTATACCTTGAAATGAGTTTGTTAATAACACTGTTTTTATTCTATACCCAGTCTATACCTTGAAATGAGTTTGTTAATAACACTGTTTTTATTCTATACCCAGTCTATACCTTGAAATGAGTTTGTTAATAACACTGTTTTTATTCTATACCCAGTCTATACCTTGAAATGAGTTTGTTAATAACACTGTTTTTATTCTATACCCAGTCTATACCTTGAAATGAGTTTGTTAATAACACTGTTTTTATTCTATACCCAGTCTATACCTTGAAATGAGTTTGTTAATAACACTGTTTTTATTCTATACCCAGTCTATACCTTGAAATGAGTTTGTTAATAACACTGTTTTTATTCTATACCCAGTCTATACCTTGAAATGAGTTTGTTAATAACACTGTTTTTATTCTATACCCAGTCTATACCTTGAAATGAGTTTGTTAATAAAACTGTTTTTATTCTATACCCAGTCTATACCTTGAAATGAGTTTGTTAATAACACTGTTTTTATTCTATACCCAGTCTATACCTTGAAATGAGTTTGTTAATAACACTGTTTTTATTCTATACCCAGTCTATACCTTGAAATGAGTTTGTTAATAAAACTGTTTTTATTCTATACCCAGTCTATACCTTGAAATGAGTTTGTTAATAACACTGTTTTTATTCTATACCCAGTCTATACCTTGAAACTGTTTTTATTCTGCTCTGAATTATGGTGAAGTATTCAAAATATAACATAAACTAGGAGTTGACTTTAATAAACAATTACATGGTACATCATTTTAAAATCAACAAGTTAATTGATTAATACAATAGAGACTTTTATAATTTTATACTAGAGTCTATAAATCAGCTTTCAAACTATCTTTCTTTGTTAAAAACTTCCTAACTATAAATTATTGAATATTTGTACTGTGTAATTAGTAGATAAACTTGTTGATTTTAGAAAGGTGTATTTAGTACTTGTGTAATGGGGAAATCATACACAATCTTTACAATATCAAGTTATTATGAATGAAACAACAAACACAATATTCTGGACTAAGCAGACTTCTTTAATTAGATTTATTATCTTAGATTCAGGAGATTGTTAAAGAAGAAAATGTGGAGTTGACTGCTGTTTTAACAACACATCATCATTGGTAATATTTATAAACTTTTATACACTTTACTAGTTTATATTAACTTATATATCAATCAATTGACTGGAACACTAAAATCATCTTAAGTTAAGTTGTAAGAATAAGGTCCCAGATGACTGGAACACTAAAACCATCTTAAGTTAAGTTTTCAAGAATAAGGTCCCAGATGACTGGAACACTAAAATCATCTTAAGTTAAGTTTTGAAGAATAAGGTCCCAGATGACTGGAACACTAAAATCCATCTTAAGTTAAGTTTTAAGAATAAGGTCCCAGATGACTGGAACACTAAAATCATCTTAAGTTAAGTTTAAGAATAAGGTCCCAGATGACTGAACACTAAAATCATCTTAAGTTAAGTTTTAAGAATAAGGTCCCAGATGACTGGAACACTAAAATCATCTTAAGTTAAGTTGTAAGAATAAGGTCCCTAGATGACTGGAACACTAAAATCATCTTAAGTTAAGTTTTAAGAATAAGGTCCCAGATGACTGGAACACTAAAATCATCTTAAGTTAAGTTGTAAGAATAAGGTCCCAGATACTGGAACACTAAAATCATCTTAAGTTAAGTTTTCAAGAATAAGGTCCCAGATGACTGGAACACTAAAATCATCTTAAGTTAAGTTTTAAGAATAAGGTCCCAGATGACTGGAACACTAAAATCATCTTAAGTTAAGTTTTAAGAATAAGGTCCCAGATGACTGGAACACTAAAATCATCTTAAGTTAAGTTTTAAGAATAAGGTCCCAGATGACTGGAACACTAAAATCATCTTAAGTTAAGTTTTAAGAATAAGGTCCCAGATGACTGGAACACTAAAATCATCTTAATAAGTTTTAAGAATAAGGTCCCAGATGACTGGAACACTAAAACATCTTAAGGTAAGTTTTAAGAATAAGGTCCCAGATGACTGAACACTAAAATCATCTTAAGTTAAGTTTTAGAATAAGGTCCCAGATGATGAACACTAAACTTTAATTAAGTTTGTAGATAAGGTCATGTATGACTAACATCTATAAACCTCTTAAGTTAATTTTAGAATAAGTCAGTGATGGAACATTTCTATAAGTTTTAAGAATAAGGCCAGAACTTGAACACTAATATCTAATAAGTTTGGAATAATCCCAGATTTTACTGACTAATCTAAGTTAGTATTATTAAATGAAAGATAGTGATGAATAACATTTAACTACTAACTGCTAAGTAGAACCCCTATACTATTAAATAAAGATAGTATAATCATTTAATTAACTGCTAAGTGCCCTTTACTAATAAATTTAATTATTCCCAAAAAGTTAAAATAAATAAATTTTGTAATTAAAATAGTACCATTGATAAATAACTTTTTGTTTGAGTAGGTTTTAGAAAATTTTTTATTAACTGGTTTAAAGTTTATATTTTTTAAAATTAATTAAAACCAGGTTTTATATAAAATTTAAAAAATTTAAAAGAAATTTTTTAGAAAACCCAAAAAACCAAAAAATTGTTTTTTCTTGATTCCTTTTCTAGGGTTTTTATTTTTAGTTATTAAATAAAGATGTGATGAATCTTTAATACAACTGTGTAAACCCCCCTTATTAAATAAAGATTGATGAATATTAATACAACTGCTTGAACCCCTATAATATTAAATAAAGATGTGATGAATCATTAACTGACTAACTGCTAAGTAGAACCCCTATAACTATTAAATAAAGATGGGGATGAATCATGTAACTGACTAACTGCTAAGTAGAACCCCTATAACTATTAAATAAAGATGGTGATGAATCATGTAACTGACTAACTGCTAAGTAGAACCCCTATAACTTTAAATAAAGATGGTGATGAATCATTTAACTGACTAACTGCTAAGTAGAACCCCTATAACTATTAAATAAAGATGGTGATGAATCATTAACTGACTAACTGCTAAGTACAACCCTATAACTATTAAATAAAGATAGTGATGAATCATGTAACTGACTAACTGCTAAGTAGAACCCCTATAACTATTAAATAAAGATAGTGATGAATCATGTAACTGACTAACTGCTAAGTAGAACCCCTATAACTGTTAAATAAAGATGGTGATGAATCATTTAACTGACTAACTGCTAAGTAGAACCCCTATAACTGTTAAATAAAGATGGTGATGAATCATTTAACTGACTAACTGCTAAGTAGAACCCCTATAACTTTAAATAAAGATGGTGATGAATCATTTAACTGACTAACTGCTAAGTAGAACCCTATAACTATTAAATAAAGATAGTGATGAATCATGTAACTGACTAACTGCTAAGTAGAACCCCTATAACTATTAAATAAAGATAGTGATGAATCATTTAACTGACTAACTGCTAAGTAGAACCCCTATAACTATTAAATAAAGATAGTGATGAATCATTTAACTGACTAACTGCTAAGTAGAACCCCTATAACTATTAAATAAAGATGGTGATGAATCATGTAACTGACTAACTGCTAAGTAGAACCCCTATAACTATTAAATAAAGATGGTGATGAATCATGTAACTGACTAACTGCTAAGTAGAACCCCTATAACTATTAAATAAAGATAGTGATGAATCATTTAACTGACTAACTGCTAAGTAGAACCCCTATAACTATTAAATAAAGATAGTGATGAATCATTTAACTGACTAACTGCTAAGTAGAACCCCTATAACTATTAAATAAAGATAGTGATGAATCATGTAACTGACTAACTGCTAAGTAGAACCCCTATAACTATTAAATAAAGATGGTGATGAATCATGTAACTGACTAACTGCTAAGTAGAACCCCTATAACTGTTAAATAAAGATAGTGATGAATCATTTAACTGACTAACTGCTAAGTAGAACCCCTATAACTATTAAATAAAGATAGTGATGAATCATTTAACTGACTAACTGCTAAGTAGAACCCCTATAACTATTAAATAAAGATGGTGATGAATCATTTAACTGACTAACTGCTAAGTAGAACCCCTATAACTATTAAATAAAGATGGTGATGAATCATTTAACTGACTAACTGCTAAGTAGAACCCCTATAACTATTAAATAAAGATGGTGATGAATCATTTAACTGACTAACTGCTAAGTAGAACCCCTATAACTATTAAATAAAGATGGTGATGAATCATGTTAACTGACTAACTGCTAAGTAGAACCCCTATAACTATTAAATAAAGATAGTGATGAATCATTTAACTGACTAACTGCTAAGTAGAACCCCTATAACTATTAAATAAAGATAGTGATGAATCATTTAACTGACTAACTGCTAAGTAGAACCCCTATAACTATTAAATAAAGATAGTGATGAATCATTTAACTGACTAACTGCTAAGTAGAACCCCTATAACTATTAAATAAAGATGGTGATGAATCATTTAACTGACTAACTGCTAAGTAGAACCCCTATAACTATTAAATAAAGATGGTGATGAATCATGTAACTGACTAACTGCTAAGTAGAACCCCTATAACTATTAAATAAAGATGGTGATGAATCATTTAACTGACTAACTGCTAAGTAGAACCCCTATAACTATTAAATAAAGATGGTGATGAATCATTTAACTGACTAACTGCTAAGTAGAACCCCTATAACTATTAAATAAAGATAGTGATGAATCATTTAACTGACTAACTGCTAAGTAGAACCCCTATAACTATTAAATAAAGATAGTGATGAATCATTTAACTGACTAACTGCTAAGTAGAAACCCCTATAACTATTAAATAAAGATGGTGATGAATCATTTAACTGACTAACTGCTAAGTAGAACCCCTATAACTATTAAATAAAGATAGTGATGAATCATGTTAACTGACTAACTGCTAAGTAGAACCCCTATAACTATTAAATAAAGATAGTGATGAATCATTTAACTGACTAACTGCTAAGTAGAACCCCTATAACTATTAAATAAAGATAGTGATGAATCATGTTAACTGACTAACTGCTAAGTAGAACCCCTATAACTATTAAATAAAGATAGTGATGAATCATGTAACTGACTAACTGCTAAGTAGAACCCCTATAACTATTAAATAAAGATAGTGATGAATCATTTAACTGACTAACTGCTAAGTAGAACCCCTATAACTATTAAATAAAGATAGTGATGAATCATTTAACTGACTAACTGCTAAGTAGAACCCCTATAACTATTAAATAAAGATAGTGATGAATCATTTAACTGACTAACTGCTAAGTAGAACCCCTATAACTATTAAATAAAGATAGTGATGAATCATTTAACTGACTAACTGCTAAGTAGAACCCCTATAACTATTAAATAAAGATAGTGATGAATCATTTAACTGACTAACTGCTAAGTAGAACCCCTATAACTATTAAATAAAGATAGTGATGAATCATTTAACTGACTAACTGCTAAGTAGAACCCCTATAACTATTAAATAAAGATAGTGATGAATCATTTAACTGACTAACTGCTAAGTAGAACCCCTATAACTATTAAATAAAGATAGTGATGAATCATTTAACTGACTAACTGCTAAGTAGAACCCCTATAACTATTAAATAAAGATAGTGATGAATCATTTAACTGACTAACTGCTAAGTAGAACCCCTATAACTATTAAATAAAGATAGTGATGAATCATTTAACTGACTAACTGCTAAGTAGAACCCCTATAACTATTAAATAAAGATAGTGATGAATCATTTAACTGACTAACTGCTAAGTAGAACCCCTATAACTATTAAATAAAGATAGTGATGAATCATTTAACTGACTAACTGCTAAGTAGAACCCCTATAACTATTAAATAAAGATGGTGATGAATCATTTAACTGACTAACTGCTAAGTAGAACCCCTATAACTATTAAATAAAGATAGTGATGAATCATGTAACTGACTAACTGCTAAGTAGAACCCCTATAACTATTAAATAAAGATGGTGATGAATCATTTAACTGACTAACTGCTAAGTAGAACCCCTATAACTATTAAATAAAGATGGTGATGAATCATTTAACTGACTAACTGCTAAGTAGAACCCCTATAACTATTAAATAAAGATGGTGATGAATCATGTAACTGACTAACTGCTAAGTAGAACCCCTATAACTGTTAAATAAAGATAGTGATGAATCATTTAACTGACTAACTGCTAAGTAGAACCCCTATAACTATTAAATAAAGATGGTGATGAATCATTTAACTGACTAACTGCTAAGTAGAACCCCTATAACTATTAAATAAAGATAGTGATGAATCATGTAACTGACTAACTGCTAAGTAGAACCCCTATAACTGTTAAATAAAGATGGTGATGAATCATGTAACTGACTAACTGCTAAGTAGAACCCCTATAACCTATAACTGTTGCATGTTAATAAAGGAATAAAGTGTATTGAATGAAAACCTGGACAATATATTCATCAGTAGATATACCTATGGCCATAAATAACATACAGAATCCTTATATAATCTCATAAATCTAAAATACTTAGTAATTATCCATAAAAATGAAATTGATTATTGAAAAATACTTAGTAAATTGATATAGCATTTTTTAAATATTACTTTATGACACCAGGTAAGTTCACTGATGAATATATACTCATATTGACTATTTTTGAGAACTATAATTTTACGTTCATTCTAAGTTGTGATAATTATTTCATCGTGACCCTAGATAACCTCATGTCATCCTGTTTCTATAGGGACCATGCTGGAGGAAATGAGAAATTTATTGAGTTGATGGGAAAGAAAAAAGTATATGGTGGAGATGACAGAATCGGGGCCCTGACCAATAAAGTTCAACATGGCGACAAATTTCAGGTGATTAGTAGATTTTATTTACTGACCATTTTATCTTTCATACCTCAACCATCTGTTATTCTACTCTACTTCATTGATAGACAAGATCTCACAGAACTGGATAACAAATATTATACAATGGGCTGGTAGACAGGATCCCCCAGAACTGGATAACAAATATTATACAATGGGCTGGTAGACAGGATCCCCCAGAACTGGATAACAAATATTATACAATGGGCTGGTAGACAGGATCCCCCAGAACTGGATAACAAATATTATACAATGGGCTGGTAGACAGGATCCCCCAGAACTGGATAACAAATATTATACAATGGGCTGGTAGACAGGATCCCCCAGAACTGGATAACAAATATTATACAATGGGCTGGTAGACAGGATCCCCCAGAACTGGATAACAAATATTATACAATGGGCTGGTAGACAGGATCCCCCAGAACTGGATAACAAAAATTATACAATGGGCTGGTAGACAGGATCCCCAGAACTGGATAACAAATATTATACAATGGGCTGGTAGACAGGATCATCCCAGAACTGATAACAAATATTATACAATGGGATGGTAGACAGGATCCCCAGAACTGGATAACAAATATTATACAATGGGCTGTAAAGATCCCCAGAACTGGATAAAAAATATTATACAATGGGCTGGTAGACAGGATCTCCCAGAACTGGATACAAATATTTATACATGGGCCGGTAGACAGATCTCAGAACTGGATAACAAATATTATCCAATGGGCTGGTAGACAAGATCTAGATATTGAAAAAATATTATAAAGGGTTGATGGGATAGATGATAAAAATATTATCTGGGTGGATGACAGATCGGTACCAGTTCACTGATGACAAATATTCAAGGTGGTAGACTAGATTTTCAGAACTGAAAAAATTTTATCATGGGCATAACTAAGATCTGTGATAATATATTTCATGGTGATAGACAAGATCTCCAGAACTGGATAACAAATATTATACAATGGGCTGGTAGACAGGATCTCCATGAATGGATAAAAATATTATACAATGGGCTGGTAGACAGATCTCCCAGAACTGGATAAAAATATTATACAATGGGCTGGTAGACAGATCTCCAGATGGATAAGAAATATTATACAATGGGCTGGTAGACAAGATCTCCCAAACTGGATAACAAATATTATACAAGGGCTGGTAGACAAGATCTCACAGAACTGGATAACAAATATTATACAATGGGCTGGTAGACAGGATCCCCAGAACTGGATAACAAATATTATACAATGGGCTGGTAGACAGGATCTCCCAGAACTGGATAACAAATATTATACAAGGGGCTGGTAGACAGGATCTTCCAGATAGAAATTGTATAGACAGGAACTAGATAACCTTGTATATTATATTTATTATTTCAGATAGGAGAATTAGATATAGAATGTTTATTTACACCGTGCCATACTTCAGGACATATTTGTTATTTTGTAAATAATAAGGAGAAAACAGAACCTGCTGTTTTTACAGGTAGGATAGGGTCTCTTTAATCTTCTAGGATTGTTTACTTTGTTAAAAAGATACTTAACAGATACTTAATTAAGATCTGGGGCCTGTGAATATCTTATTTTGTTGTGAAAATAACCCCTTTTAGTACTTATAAACCCTCTCAGGTCATTTGAAAGCTTTAGGTTTCGGATAACCCCAAGACCTACCTCAAGAGTCCTCAGGCCTATCTTCAGGGAAACACCTCTCTCCTGAGGTATTTTTTTACTTACTCCCGTAGGTACACAGAGTTTGAAATCTTTAGATTTATTTCTGGGATGTCGGAAGACGTCCTACCTCAAGGGTCTTCAGGCCTGTCCTCTATTATCAGTTCTACCTTGTCAGAGTTTGTGAAAGAATAGAAAATAGAAAGATTTAAGATGAAAATAGCGTTTTTTACAATGATGTGTTTCAATATTGATATTTTATTTTTATTGATGCTAGAATGATAAGTCATTTGTTTATATTATTTTAAGGTGATACCCTGTTTTTAGCTGGTTGTGGTAAGTTTTTTGAAGGAACACCAGATCAGATGCATCGAGCCTTGATAACTATTTTATCAAAATTACCTTCAAATACTGTAAGTTTTTCTTCTTATATTATACTTGAAACATGGTTTATTTTCATTTATTAATATATCAATATATATATATTCCTTAATTGGACTGGTAATACTTATATCAATCGAAAGTAGAGATATTCTAATGCCTGGGAAAAATACCAGTTGTCCCACAAGTCCTCAATTAAGCTGTAATTAGCACAAGGAAATTTCCCTCCTTCCGCCATAGTGGAATAATTATTTGGAATTATCCAAGCTTTTCTACACCCACAAATAATTTGAATACATGGAATATTCAATAGGAACACTGATTTATTGATGAATGAAAATATTTTATAATTTTTTTCAGAAAGTTTATTGTGGTCATGAATATTCTGTTAGTAATTTAAAGTTTGCTCTTTCTGTTGAACCTGATAATTTACAGATTCAGAAAAAACTAGAGTGGGCCAAGGTACGATTTGATTATTTTTTATTTTTTTATGGCATCTATGGCAGTATATGATTCCACAAGTAATTATCTCTCTTATCAACTACAATATACTTGATAGATAACAATAACAACTATATTTAACAATACAATATTACAACAAGTTATCTCTCTTATCAACTACAATATACTTGATAGATAACAATAACAACTCTATTTAACAATACAATATTACAACAATAGTTATCTCCCTTATCATACTACAATATACTTGATAGATAACAATAACAACTATATTTAACAATAAAAATTTAAACAACAATAGTTATCTCCTTATCATACTACAATATACTTGATAGTAACAATACAACTCTATTTCAATACAATATTACAACAATAGTTATCTCCCTTATCATACTACAATATACTTGATAGATAACAATAACAACTCTATTTAACAATACAATATTACAACAATTGTTATCTCCCTTATCAACTACAATATACTTGATAGATAACAATAACAACTTATTTAACAATACAATATTACAACAATGTTATCTCCCTTATCAACTACAATAACTTGTAAAAACAATCAACTTTTTAACAAAAATATTACAACAATAGTATTTACAATCAATACAGATAGAAAAAATAACGTTATTTAACAATCTATTACAATATTTATTCTTATATTAAATATATTGATAGTAGAATACTTATTTACAGTCATATTCAGACATAGTTATTTTTAATAATAAGGTAGATAACAAAACCTGTTTTTAACAGGTAAATATGGTAAACAATGTTATCTCTTAAGAACTACAGATACTTAGATAGATCTGAGCCTTGATAACTATTTTATCAAAATTACCCCTTATTAAGTACTTATAATACTTGCATGGTCAATATCAACTTTATTTAATAATCAATATACCTATAGTATCTCCCTTATAACTCAGTAATACTTATATCAATCGAAGTAAATTTTTAACATGAAATATACACAAAGTTTCCCACAATCATTAAATAACTGTAGATTAGACAATACCAACCATAGTGGTAATTCATTTCTATTATCCAAGTTCTCCCTTTCTACAATTTGAATAGATAAAATAGAAACTGATTTAAGATGAATAAATATTTTACAATGTATTCTTTCATGATAAATTTATTGATGTACAATAAATATTTGTAATAATTTAAAAAAGTTATCTCCTTTATTACTGCTTGATGATAAATTTATTTGAAAAACACAGATGCCAATGTTATCTGCCTTGATATACAAATTTTATCAAAATTACCTTTTTCAATGAGCATATATATTCACAACATAGTTATCTCCCTTATCAATACTACAATATACTTGATAGATAACAATAACAACTACTATTTAACAATACAATATTACAACAATAGTTATCTCCCTTATCATACTACAATATACTTGATAGATAACAATAACAACTATATTTAACAATACAATATTACAACAATAGTTAATCTCCCTTATCAATACTACAATATACTTGATAGATAACAATAACAACTCTATTTAACAATACAATATTACAACAATAGTTATCTCCCTTATCAAACTACAATATACTTGATAGATAACAATAACAACTATATTTAACAATACAATATTACAACAATAGTTATCTCCCTTATCATACTACAATATACTTGATAGATAACAATAACAACTCTATTTAACAATACAATATTACAACAATAGTTATCTCCCTTATCAAACTACAATATACTTGATAGATAACAATAACAACTCTATTTAACAATACAATATTACAACAATAGTTATCTCCCTTATCAAACTACAATATACTTGATAGATAACAATAACAACTATATTTAACAATACAATATTACAACAATAGTTATCTCCCTTATCAAACTACAATATACTTGATAGATAACAATAACAACTTATTTAACAATACAATATTACAACAATAGTTATCTCCCTTATCATACTACAATATACTTGATAGATAACAATAACAACTATATTTAACAATACAATATTACAACAATAGTTATCCTCCCTTATCAAACTACAATATACTTGATAGATAACAATAACAACTTATTTAACAATACAATATTACAACAATAGTTATCTCCCTTATCATACTACAATATACTTGATAGATAACAATAACAACTCTATTTAACAATACAATATTACAACAATAGTTATCCCCCTTATCAAACTACAATATACTTGATAGATAACAATAACAACTTATTTAACAATACAATATTACAACAATAGTTATCTCCCTTATCAAACTACAATATACTTGATAGATAACAATAACAACTCTATTTAACAATACAATATTACAACAATAGTTATCTCCCTTATCAAACTACAATATACTTGATAGATAACAATAACAACTTATTTAACAATACAATATTACAACAATAGTTATCTCCCTTATCATACTACAATATACTTGATAGATAACAATAACAACTCTATTTAACAATACAATATTACAACAATAGTTATCTCCCTTATCATACTACAATATACTTGATAGATAACAATAACAACTATATTTAACAATACAATATTACAACAATAGTTATCTCCCTTATCATACTACAATATACTTGATAGATAACAATAACAACTCTATTTAACAATACAATATTACAACAATAGTTATCTCCCTTATCATACTACAATATACTTGATAGATAACAATAACAACTATATTTAACAATACAATATTACAACAATAGTTATCTCCCTTATCATACTACAATATACTTGATAGATAACAATAACAACTATATTTAACAATACAATATTACAACAATAGTTATCCCCTTATCAACTACAATATCTTGATAGATAACAATAACAACTTATTTAACAATACAATATTACAACAATAGTTATCTCCCTTATCAAACTACAATATACTTGATAGATAACAATAACAACTATATTTAACAATACAATATTACAACAATAGTTATCTCCCTTATCAAACTACAATATACTTGATAGATAACAATAACAACTCTATTTAACAATACAATATTACAACAATAGTTATCTCCCTTATCATACTACAATATACTTGATAGATAACAATAACAACTCTATTTAACAATACAATATTACAACAATAGTTATCTCCCTTATCAAACTACAATATACTTGATAGATAACAATAACAACTTATTTAACAATACAATATTACAACAATGGTTATCTCCCTTATCAAACTACAATATACTTGATAGATAACAATAACAACTTATTTAACAATACAATATTACAACAATAGTTATCTCCCTTATCATACTACAATATACTTGATAGATAACAATAACAACTTTATTTAAATAAAAAACATTGTCTTAACCTAGAAATAAAGTTGATAAGATCCAATCCTTGATGCTAGAAAGAGATGTGAAAATCTGATATTGATGAACAAGGTTGGATATAGAGTATAATATTTTTTATTGTTTTAGAAACAAAGGTCAAACCATGAAGTTACAATTCCCTCAATAATAGAAGAAGAATTATCCTATAATCCCTTTATGAGAGTTGGGTATGTATAATGTTATTATTAGTTCTTTATTGACAGTAAAAGATGTAGACGTGTCCACTCTGTTATTTATTATTTGATGTTTTAAATATGTTTATATTTTTATAGAGTCGCGAGTGTACAGAAGAAAGTTGGTGGTAAAGATGAAATAGATACAATGGGAAAACTTAGAGAAGCTAAAAATACTTTCAAACCTAAAATATAAGCCTGGTACCTGTATAACCTGGTACCTGTATAACCTGGTACCTGTATAACCTGGTACCTGTATAACCTGGTACCTGTATAGAATCTAGAACAATTTATTTCCTTCTTTTATATCAGATCTTCTTATCTTCATTTCTAGACAACAGAGAATAAATTACTGATGAAAAAATAAACCCTTATTATTATAATTATAACATACAATTTTTTTACAATCAAAACAAGCTTTCTTAATGTAATACAAGGATATTGATCAGGTTTTGATAAAACATTACCATCTAGACGTTTTTAATGATGATTTGATTATTTCATACCAGTAGGCTATCCCGTTTTATTATAGTAATAAAATTGATTATAAAAATAAAAACTGTTTTTTAAAACATGGGTTCTCTTATTTTCATTCATATATATTCCTCAGTTGGACGGCTAATACTTATATCAGTAGAAAGAAAAGATATTTTAATGATTGGATAAAATACACAATTCTCTAATTAAGTCGTAATTACGAAGGAAATTTCGTTGTTCTGCCGAGTTAAGAAACGTCATTAGGTCTCAAAATGTCATTTAAATCTTAGTTTGTTTTTCAATGCATGGTCACGTGAACAAACGCAATGTCTTAATTAAGCGTTTCTATTTCTTTGAATTTACTCTGGCTTTTCCACAACCAAACGGTTTATGGAATATTCAATAGAAACCTCGCTTCATCTATTAGCGAGAATCCACCTTAAAATAAAATCAATAACGAGAAATATAAGGAAAGTTTGTTAAAAATTATATTTTCTTGGGGATCGGGCTATTGTATCAGTAATGATATTTGTTTAAAAAAAACTCTAGGCCCGTCCTTACAGTGGGTACGATAGCTTAACACCATACCTCACAGCCCCCAACCCCCAACCCCATTGAAACCCTAACCCTCACACCGAACAATCATATCCTACCCCGAGCCTGCCCTCTACGAGCACAGAGAAAACCGACGATACACGACGTGCTTATCTTTACATCTTAATAAATTAGTTTTACATCTTGACTGTGCTCGAGGCGATAGTTTTATTTTAGTCGTAACATTACATATATGACAGGTAATTTGACAAATCGTTCTAGTGTCATTCACTTACAATACAGTTTCAACCAAAGGCTTTATCGCACAACAAAATAACAGTCTATTGTATGTGTATCAATGAACCGTGACACCTTGGACATATAGAGGCTGCGGTATTAACTTTAATCTTATATTCTGCAGTCTATTCCGGGACACGCGCCTATACGGTATATGGATAAATCGGATTAAGACGAAAGGCATTTTGGTTTATCGATTACTCATTAGGACAAACCAAGATCATCTATCCTTTTGTTCCGATCCATGATCACTGTTACCAACATCTCTCTGTTCTGGAAACGGGCGTTAATTTCTCATCTACCGAGAACAATATAATTAGGCCACGGAAGTTGACTTGTCAATTACCAACAACTACCAAGTGATATTAGTTAGCTGGAAGCAAACGTTAACTTGTCATCTACCAACAACTACCTAGTCTGTGACATCAGTTAACTTTTCACCTTTCCAGTCTGTGATATCAGTAAACTTGTCATCTACCTAGTTTGTGATATCAGTAAACTTGTCATCTACCGGGAACCACTACCTAGTTTGTGATATCAGTAAACTTGTCATCTACCAACAACTACCTAGTCTGTGATATCAGTAAACTTGTCACCTTGCCAGTTTGTGATATCAGTAAACTTGTCATCTACCTAGTTTGTGATATCAGTAAACTTGTCATCTACCTAGTTTGTGATATCAGTTAACTTGTCATCTACCTAGTTTGTGATATTAGTTAGATGGACACGGACACCCATTTCGTGAATCAACAAACCAGCGACAGGGTTCAACGTTTGATTCAATAAGAGTGTAAAAGTATTACAATATATAATTATAATAGTACGTGGTTGATCGCAGGAGATACAAAAATTGAATTTTATCGTGTTAAGGTGATATAGAAAAAACCTAGATATCGTGTTGGAGATATAGATTGTGTATATTCAGGAGAAATAAAAGTTGTGTTTAGCCTCTAGTCGACAGTAATATATAAAGGTATGTTTACTCTTATATTTATATATCAATTCTTAAGGAAGAAGTTTAGTCGTTCAAATAGGACAGTAAACCACGCCTTATTTGTTTAAGGCTGTGACTGTTAAACATTTCAGAACAGTTAAAAATACAGAAAGACCTATGCCGATACCCGGGCAAAATCTCCCCTGTTAGGAGATGAAAAGTATGACTAACATCCATCCATGGATTGCCCTCTAAATAACTGTTTCATTACCTCAACTAAAACCACACCTCATTGCCCCCTCCGGATATATTACTTGCCCGTCCAGATATATTACTTGCCCGTCCGGATATATTACTTGCCCGTCCGGATATATTACTTGCCCGTCCAGATATATTACTTGCCCGTCCGGATATATTACTTGCCCGTCCAGATATATTACTTGCCCGTCCGGATATATTACTTGCCCCCTCCAGATATATTACTTGCCCGTCCGGATATATTACTTGCCCGTCCAGATATATTACTTGCCCGTCCAGATATATTACTTGCCCCCTCCAGATATATTACTTGCCCGTCTGGATATATTACTTGCCTTTCGGAACAAGTGAGTGGTAAAGGATTAATATAAGCTTCGGCTTGTTTTCAAAACCATAATATATATAATCTTTAAATGATATATATAACATATATGATATTTTTGTATTTACAATTTGCAGATTTTGAATAAATATTGTTTTTTTTTTAAAGTTAAACTTTGGGCCTGTTTAAATTTCGTTTTATTTCAGTAATTATTTAAAGTAAAACGGTACAGATTCATACATATTTTATTAACCAGACAGAGCTTTCTCAACAATCTACATATTGACCTATATCGACCAACAATTTTTCTAACTGGCTGGATGCTATATGGACACTCCTTACTATAACAGTGTAAGTCGTATACAACGTGTCTTGGTGTTTCCTCTGGATATAAGTGAAAGATAAATATACATAACGGTAAGTGGTAATTATTATTAACAGAAATCACGAGAAATGAAGTGGTTTTTTTTGTACTTCATTCTCTAACAGGTTCAAAAAGAGATACTGCATTCTGACAAAAGGATCGTAGTAAGACTTGATTTTTCTGCGGCATAAGTAATATATCTGGAGGGACAAGTAATATATCAGAAGGGGCAAGTAATATATCTGGAGGGACAAGTAATATATCTGGAGGGACAAGTAATATATCTGGAGGGACAAGTAATATATCGGACGGGCAATATTGTATAGTTTTAGTTATCATTTTTTCACGGAGCAATTCGTCACTTAGCAACGTGGCTGTAAATTACAAACAAACATAACTGAGCACACAAAGCGATGTGAAGTCTATATTATCTAGTTTCGTGCTTAAATCAAAGAATTTTATAACTGGAGGTATCCAAGTGTCTGTCTGATGTATTATAATAATATATAAAATCGATATTCTAAATAATAAACTATATTAGGCTAAAAAAAACTATGAATAATTTAAAATGTTTAATAATCGTTCACGTATCGCAGTTTGTGGAGCCTTTTGCAATAAACTAAAATCAAAATTTATCACGACCAACTTCTGATATTCCTCTACTATTCATCGCCAATTAGATAATCCCTCATTTTAATGATAATCGGGATCAAATCATTGATCGTCATTGGAAAGATCGACTTGTATATTTTGAATTGCTGTCGATGTTTTAAAAATGTGAATCACAATTCATCTAGATGAGCGGAAACATTAATTTGGTGTGATATTTACAAATGATATTTCAATGTAAGCCTGAAGGGACGTGTATTATTAATTACCACTAAAAGTGAGGACTTATTCTCTACTATTCGCTACTATAGTATACGTCATCTTTCTAATCATTCTATAACATCTATAGCATATACATGTGTACAATGAAATGAACATAGATTCTATCCCGTACAATAAATATCGACCAATATTATCAATTAACAGGCCATTATCAATCAATACTGCTTACGTTATAAAACAGGTGCAAAGTAATCCATATTCCCCGGGCTATTCTAGGGTGTTTGAACAATGACTATTGTTATCGTCTTGTCACCCAGTTACTCGCCAGATTTTATCCTCTTGTTAGGCTGCATTCCGCTCAATTTTACATCAAATAGTAATTTACGTTCTAAAGCACAGTCGGTTGGTTTTATAGTACAGTCAGTTAGAGTGTTGGTTCTATAGTACAGACAGTTAGAGTGTTGGTTCTATAGTACAGTCAGTTAGAGCGTTGGTTCTATAGTACAGTCAGTTAGAGTGTTGGTTCTATAGTACAGTCAGTTAGAGTGTTGGTTCTATAGTACAGACAGTTAGAGTGTTGGTTCTATAGTACAGTCAGTTAGAGTGTTGGTTCTATAGTACAGACAGTTAGAGTGTTGGTTCTATAGTACAGCAGTTAGAGTGTTGGTTCTATAGTACAGACAGTTAGAGTGTTGGTTCTATAGTACAGTCAGTTAGAGTGTTGGTTCTATAGTACAGACAGTTAGAGTGTTGGTTCTATAGTACAGTCAGTTAGAGTGTTGGTTCTATAGTACAGTCAGTTAGAGTGTTGGTTCTATAGTACAGACAGTTAGAGTGTTGGTTCTATAGTACAGACAGTTAGAGTGTTGGTTCTATAGTACAGCAGTTAGAGTGTTGGTTCTATAGTACAGTCAGTTAGAGTGTTGGTTCTATAGTACAGTCAGTTAGAGTGTTGGTTCTATAGTACAGACAGTTAGAGTGTTGGTTCTATAGTACAGACAGTTAGAGTATTGGTTCTACAGTACAGACAGTTAGAGTGTTGGTTCTATAGTACAGTCAGTTAGAGTGTTGGTTCTATAGTACAGCAGTTAGAGTGTTGGTTCTATAGTACAGACAGTTAGAGTGTTGGTTCTATAGTACAGTCAGTTAGAGTGTTGGTTCTATAGTACAGTCAGTTAGAGTGTTGGTTCTATAGTACAGACAGTTAGAGTGTTGGTTCTATAGTACAGACAGTTAGAGTGTTGGTTCTATAGTACAGTCAGTTAGAGTGTTGGTTCTATAGTACAGACAGTTAGAGTGTTGGTTCTATAGTACAGTCAGTTAGAGTGTTGGTTCTATAGTACAGTCAGTTAGAGTGTTGGTTCTATAGTACAGACAGTTAGAGTGTTGGTTCTATAGTACAGACAGTAGAGTGTTGGTTCTATAATACAGTCGTTAGAATGTTGGTTCTATAGTACAGACAGTTAGACTGTTGGTTCTATAGTACAGTCAGTTAGAGTGTTGGTTCTATAGTACAGACAGTTAGAGTGTTGGTTCTACAGTACAGTCAGTTAGAGTGTTGGTTCTATAGTACAATCAGTTAGATTGTTGGTTCTATAGTACAGACAGTTAGAGTGTTGTTCTATAGTACAGCCCTGTTAGAGTGTTGGTTCTATAGTCACAGTTAGAGTGTTGGTTCTATAGTACAGACAGTTAGAGTGTTGGTTCTATAGTACAGACAGTTAGAGTGTTGTTCTAAAGTACAGTCAGTTGAGTGTTGTTCTATTATACAGACAGTTGGAGTGTTGGTCTAAGTACAGACAGTTAGAGTGTTGGTTCTATAGTACAGCAGTTAGACTGTTGGTTCTATAGTACAGTCAGTTAGAGTGTTGGTCTAAAGTACAGTCAGTTAGAGTGTTGGTTCTTAGTACAGACAGTTAGAGTGTTGGTTCTAAGTACAGCAGTTAGAGTGTTGGTTCTATAGTCGCAGTCAGAGTGTTGGTTCTATAGTACAGTCAGTTAGAGTGTTGGTTCTATAGTACAGACAGTTAGAGTGTTGTTCTATAGTACAGTCGTTGGAGTGTTGATTCTATAGTACAGTCAGTTGAGTGTTGGTTCTAAAGTACAGACAGTTAGAGTGTCGGTTCTATAGTACAGTCAGTTAGATTGTTGGTTCTATAGTACCAGTTAGAGTGTTGGTCTAAAGTACAGACAGTTAGAGTGTTGGTTCTATAGTACAGACAGTTAGAGTGTTGGTTCTATAGTACAGACAGTTAGAATGTTGGTTCTATAGTACAGTCAGTTAGATTGTTGGTTCTATAGTACAGACAGTTAGAGTGTTGGTTCTATAGTACAGTCAGTTAGAGTGTTGGTTCTATAGTACAGACAGTTAGAGTGTTGGTTCTATAGTACAGTCAGTTAGAGTGTTGGTTCTATAGTACAGACTGTTAGAGTGTTGGTTCTATAGTACAGTCAGTTAGAGTGTTGGTTCTATAGTACAGACAGTTAGAGTGTTGGTTCTATAGTACAGACAGTTAGAGTGTTGGTTCTATAGTACAGACAGTTAGAGTGTTGGTTCTATAGTACAGTCAGTTAGAGTGTTGGTTCTAAAGTACAGACAGTTAGAGTGTTGGTTCTATAGTACAGTCAGTTAGAGTGTTGGTTCTATAGTACAGACAGTTAGAGTGTTGGTTCTATAGTACAGACAGTTAGAGTGTTGGTTCTATAGTAGAGTCTGTTAGAGTGTTGGTTCTATAGTACAGACAGTTAGAGTGTTGGTTCTATAGTACAGTCAGTTAGAGTGTTGGTTCTATAGTACAGTCAGTTAGAGTGTTGGCATTCAGTCAGTTAGAGTGTTGGTTCTATAGTACAGACAGTTAGAGTGTTGGTTCTATAGTACAGACAGTTAGAGTGTTGGTTCTATAGTCAGTCAGTTAGATTGTTGGTTCTATAGTACAGACTGTTAGAGTGTTGGTTCTATAGTACAGTCAGTTAGAGTGTTGGTTCTATAGTACAGACAGTTAGAGTGTTGGTTCTATAGTACAGACAGTTAGAGTGTTGGTTCTATAGTACAGTCAGTTAGAGTGTTGGTTCTATAGTACAGTCAGTTAGAGTGTTGGTTCTATAGTACAGTCAGTTAGAGTGTTGGTTCTATAGTACAGACAGTTAGAGTGTTGGTTCTATAGTACAGACAGTTAGAGTGTTGGTTCTATAGTAGAGTCTGTTAGAGTGTTGGTTCTATAGTACAGACAGTTAGAGTGTTGGTTCTATAGTACAGTCAGTTAGAGTGTTGGTTCTATAGTACAGTCAGTTAGAGTGTTGGTTCTATAGTACAGACAGTTAGAGTGTTGGTTCTATAGTACAGACAGTTAGAGTGTAGGTTCTATAGTACAGACAGTTAGAGTGTAGGTTCTATAGTACAGACAGTTAGAGTGATGGTTCTATAGTACAGTCAGTTAGAGTGTTGGTTCTATAGTACAGACAGTTAGAGTGTTGGTTCTATAGTACAGTCAGTTAGAGTGTTGGTTCTATAGTACAGACAGTTAGAGTGTTGGTTCTATAGTACAGTCAGTTAGAGTGTTGGTTCTATAGTACAGCCAGTAGTTGGTTCTATAGTATCAGTCCGTTAGAAGTGTTGGTTCTAATAATACAGTCCCTGAAGCATTTAGTTTGACCCCTCCTCCTCCTCGTACAGTCAGTCCCTGAAGTTTGCTCATTTATCCCCAACCCCTCCACCTCACAAGTCAGCCCTGAAGTATTCCTCTTTATCCCAACCCTCCTCCTCACAAGTGTTGGTTCTATAGTCCCCAACCCCCCACCTTAAGAGTGTAGCTTTCCCTATAGTCCCCAACCCCTCACCTTAAGTGTTGGTTCCCTATAGTACAACCCCTTTACAAAGTGTTGGTTCTTTTTACCCCCCTTTATCAAGTCAGTTGAAGTTTTTTTTTCCCTCCACCAAGTCAGTCCCTGAAGCATTTCGTTTGTCCCCACCCCTCCTCCTCATCAAGTCAGTCCCTGAAGCATTCCTCATTTATCCCCACCCCTCCTCCTCATCAAGTCAGTCCCTGAAGCATTCCTCATTTATCCCCAACCCCTCCTCCTCATCAAGTCAGTCCCTGAAGCATGCCTTGTTATCCCCACCCCTCCTCCTCATCAAGTCAGTCCCTGAAGCATTCCTCATTTATCCCCACCCCTCCTCCTCATCAAGTCAGTCCCTGAAGCATTCCTCATTTATCCCCAACCCCTCCTCCTCATCAAGTCAGTCCCTGAAGCATTCCTCATTTACCCCCAAACCCCTCCTCCTCATCAAGTCAGCCCCTGAAGCATTCCTCATTTATCCCCAACCCCTCCTCCTCACCAAGTCAGTCCCTGAAGCATTCCTCATTTATCCCCAACCCCTCCTCCTCATCAAGTCAGTCCCTGAAGCATTCCTCATTTATCCCCAACCCCTCCTCCTCACCAAGTCAGTCCCTGAAGCATTCCTCTTTTATCCCCACCCCTCCTCCTCATCAAGTCAGTCCCTGAAGCATTCCTCATTTATCCCCAACCCCTCCTCCTCATCAAGTCAGTCCCTGAAGCATTCCTCATTTATCCCCACCCCTTATCAATAAAAATATTTTTCAGTGTAAATATCCTTTATTTAATTGTTAACTGCAATCTTTCACTTCATTGATAAGTTCTGATTTCGATTTTCCTTAAAACAAAACATTTCTTACCATGAAGTTTTACACATTGTATATCTGACGTAATGACCGTTCAGAATCTTTAAAGATACCTTTTTAAATATATTTTAATAACTATATGAGTTAACCTATTTTAATCCGGAAATATCTCATCTACCTTATCTACCTTATCTAGATATAACGTGCTTTATTTAACATTCAGAGAGTTTATTGTATACATTAGTTAAATAAAATAATGATTACTAAGCTACATAGAAAAAATATAGACTTGTTTAAGTACAAGGTTGTCGAGTTTCTGTGAAAATTGTAATTTAGCTCTTCAAAATTTATTTAAATTTACAGGAAATATCTTTTCGGGTATCTTTAAATAAGAAATAGGAGGACGGGCAAAATGTGATCATAGACTACTAAATATTTCGGAGGACATTTAGATGAAATCTTAGACGAGTGAATAATATACGACAGGACAATATAACCGAAATCCTAGACGACGGGACAATATAGCCGACACGTTAGTCGACAGGAGAATAAAGCCGAAACTTTAGATAGGACAGTAGTATATACAAGATTGAGATTAAGAAATAGTGTGAGATGATTTACTCTAAGAAATAGTGTGTTTTACAATAAAAATGTTATCTTGTTACTCAAATAATTTTAAATTCTGTTGTTGTTTTTTCCATTGAAGACAATCAGAAGAAATTGAAGAAGTATTTCAGATAAAAAGTAAAAGAGTTAGCCAAATTGAGGAGTGATTTTTAACACTGTTTATAGAGGAGGTAAAGCCGACACCGTGGTCACTATCGTAAACAGTGGTTCAAACATCACATTTCTTCTTACCTCTGGTAGGAATCGGCAACATATTAATAACAATCTAACTGCCTACCAACCTAGATATTCAGTTGCCATTTCGGTAATACCTTAGTAGATGACTTTTCAACATGATTTCAGGTAAGAAAAATACTCTCAACTAATCTATTTCTACTTTCCTCTCATGTCTAGCTACTCTACTCTCCTCTCATGTCTAGCTACTCTACTCTCCTCTCATGTCTAGCTACTCTACTCTCCTCCCATATCTAGCTACTCTACTCTCCTCTCATGTCTAGCTACTCTACTCTCCTCTCATGTCTAGCTACTCTACTCTCCTCTCATGTCTAGCTACTCTACTCTCCTCTCATGTCTAGCTACTCTACTCTCCTCTCATATCTAGCTACTCTACTCTCCTCTCATATCTAGCAACTCTACTCTCCCTTTATATCTAGCTACTCTACTCTCCTCTCATGTCTAGCTACTCTACTCTCCTCTCATGTCTAGCTACTCTACTCTCCTCTCATGTCTAGCTACTCTACTCTCCTCTCATATCTAGCTACTCTACTCTCCTCTCATGTCTAGCTACTCTACTCTCCTCTCATGTCTAGCTACTCTACTCTCCTCTCATGTCTAACTACTCTACTCTCCTCTCATGTCTAGCTACTCTACTCTCCTCTCATGTCTAGCTACTCTACTCTCCTCTCATGTCTAGCTACTGTATTCTCCTCTCATATCTAGCTACTCTACTCTCCTCTCATGTCTAGCTACTCTACTCTCCTCTCATGTCTAGCTACTCTACTCTCCTGTCATGTCTAGCTACTCTACTCTCCTCTTATGTCTAGCTACTCTACTCTCCTCTCATGTCTAGCTACTCTACTCTCCTCTCATGTCTAGCTACTCTACTCTCCTCTCATGTCTAGCTACTCTACTCTCCTCTCATGTCTAGCTACTCTACTCTCCTCTTATGTCTAGCTACTCTACTCTCCTCTCATGTCTAGCTACTCTACTCTCCTCTCATGTCTAGCTACTCTACTCTTCTCTCATGTCTATCTAATCTATTCTCCTCTCATGTCTAGCTACTCTACTCTCCTCTCATATCTAGCTACTCTACTCTCTCATGTCTAGCTACTCTACTCTCCTCTCATGTCTAGCTACTCTACTCTCCTCTCATATCTAACTACTCTACTCTCCTCTCATGTCTAGCTACTCTACTCTCCTCTCATGTCTAGCTACTCTACTCTCCTCTCATGTCTAGCTACTCTACTCTCCTCTCATATCTAGCTACTCTACTCTCCTCTCATATCTAGCTACTCTACTCTCCTCTCATGTCTAGCTACTCTACTCTCCTCTCATGTCTAGCTACTCTACTCTCCTCTCATGTCTAGCTACTCTACTCTCCTCTCATATCTAGCTACTCTACTCTCCTCTCATGTCTAGCTACTCTACTCTCCTCTCATGTCTAGCTACTCTACTCTCCTCTCATGTCTAGCTACTCTACTCTCCTCTCATGTCTAGCTACTCTAAACTCCTCTCATGTCTAGCTACTCTACTCTCCTCTAATGTCTAACTACTCTAGTTTACCTTCTTTGGAATCTTTTAAACATTGTATAGGGTTTCCCATCTTAATATTTTCTATCAAGTGGTAGTATAGGGTTTCCCATCTTAATGTTTTCTATCAAGTGGTAGTATAGGGTTTCCCATCTTAATATTTTCTATCAAGTGGTAGTATAGGGTTTCCCATCTTAATGTTTTCTATCAAGTGGTAGTATAGGGTTTCCCATCTTAATATTTTCTATCAAGTGGTAGTATAGGGTTTCCCATCTTAATGTTTTCTATCAAGTGGTAGTAGAGGGTTTCCCATCTTAATATTTTCTATCAAGTGGTAGTATAGGGTTTCCCATCTTAATGTTTTCTATCAAGTGATAGTATAGGGTTTCCCATCTTAATGTTTTCTATCAAGTGGTAGTATAGGGTTTCCCATCTTAATGTTTTCTATCAAGTGATAGTATAGGGTTTCCCATCTTAATGTTTTCTATCAAGTGGTAGTATAGGGTTTCCCATCTTAATGTTTTCTATCAAGTGATAGTATAGGGTTTCCCATCTTAATGTTTTCTATCAAGTGATAGTATAGGGTTTCCCATCTTAATGTTTTCTATCAAGTGATAGTATAGGGTTTCCTATCTTAATGTTTTCTATCAAGTGATAGTATAGGGTTTCCCATCTTAATATTTTCTATCAAGTGATAGTAGAGGGTTTCCCATCTTAATGTTTTCTATCAAGTGGTAGTATAGGGTTTCCCATCTTAATGTTTTCTATCAAGTGATAGTATAGGGTTTCCCATCTTAATGTTTTCTATCAAGTGATAGTATAGGGTTTCCCATCTTAATGTTCTCTATCAAGTGGTAGTATAGGGTTTCCCATCTTAATGTTTTCTATCAAGTGGTAGTATAGGGTTTCCCATCTTAATATTTTCTATCAAGTGGTAGTATAGGGTTTCCCATCTTAATGTTTTCTATCAAGTGATAGTAGAGGGTTTCCCATCTTAATGTTTTCTATCAAGTGATAGTATAGGATTTCCCATCTTAATGTTTTCTATCAAGTGGTAGTATAGGGTTTCCCATCTTAATGTTTTCTATCAAGTGGTAGTATAGGGTTTCCCATCTTAATATTTTCTATCAAGTGGTAGTATAGGGTTTCCCATCTTAATGTTTTCTATCAAGTGATAGTATAGGGTTTCCTATCTTAATGTTTTCTATCAAGTGGTAGTATAGGGTTTCCCATCTTAATGTTTTCTATCAAGTGGTAGTATAGGGTTTCCCATCTTAATGTTTTCTATCAAGTGATAGTATAGGGTTTCCCATCTTAATGTTTTCTATCAAGTGATAGTAGAGGGTTTCCCATCTTAATGTTTTCTATCAAGTGATAGTATAGGGTTTCCCATCTTAATGTTTTCTATCAAGTGATAGTATAGGGTTTCCCATCTTAATGTTTTCTATCAAGTGATAGTATAGGGTTTCCCATCTTAATATTTTCTATCAAGTGATAGTATAGGGTTTCCCATCTTAATATTTTCTATCAAGTGGTAGTATAGGGTTTCCCATCTTAATGTTTTCTATCAAGTGGTAGTATAGGGTTTCCCATCTTAATGTTTTCTATCAAGTGATAGTATAGGGTTTCCCATCTTAATGTTTTCTATCAAGTGATAGTATAGGGTTTCCCATCTTAATGTTTTCTATCAAGTGATAGTATAGGGTTTCCCATCTTAATGTTTTCTATCAAGTGATAGTATAGGGTTTCCCATCTTAATGTTTTCTATCAAGTGATAGTATAGGGTTTCCCATCTTAATATTTTCTATCAAGTGATAGTATAGGGTTTCCCATCTTAATATTTTCTATCAAGTGATAGTATAGGGTTTCCCATCTTAATGTTCTCTATCAAGTGATAGTAGAGGGTTTCCCATCTTAATGTTTTCTATCAAGTGATAGTATAGGGTTTCCCATCTTAATGTTCTCTATCAAGTGATAGTAGAGGGTTTCCCATCTTAATGTTTTCTATCAAGTGATAGTATAGGGTTTCCCATCTTAATGTTCTCTATCAAGTGATAGTAGAGGGTTTCCCATCTTAATGTTTTCTATCAAGTGATAGTATAGGGTTTCCCATCTTAATGTTTTCTATCAAGTGATAGTATAGGGTTTCCCATCTTAATGTTCTCTATCAAGTGATAGTAGAGGGTTTCCCATCTTAATGTTTTCTATCAAGTGATAGTATAGGGTTTCCCATCTTAATGTTTTCTATCAAGTGGTAGTATAGGGTTTCCCATCTTAATGTTTTCTATCAAGTGGTAGTATAGGGTTTCCCATCTTAATGTTTTCTATCAAGTGATAGTATAGGGTTTCCCATCTTAATGTTTTCTATCAAGTGATAGTATAGGGTTTCCCATCTTAATGTTTTCTATCAAGTGATAGTATAGGGTTTCCCATCTTAATGTTTTCTATCAAGTGGTAGTATAGGGTTTCCCATCTTAATGTTTTCTATCAAGTGATAGTAGAGGGTACGACGTAAATCTCCTATTTAATGTAATTTCTATTTTAGGTTTAAAAAAACTAACGATTATTCTGATTGCGGTCGGTGTTATTACTGTGATTGGTGTTTATTACAATTCTAATAGAGAAATTCTTCTACCATTAATGTGAGTAGCTTCCATACTTTTATATATTCACTGGAACACTTGAATACGTTGACATTGTGACAATATTTTTAAATATCTTTACGATTAAACAAGTTTTGGGTCATAAGTTAAGAATGGACAATTCTTGGTATAAAGGATTAGGTTAAAAGTGAACAATTATTGTATTGAGGTAACATTGAAACAGTTTAAGTAGGTTACGGTCAACGTTTCAGTGAAAAGAAATTTACATGAATAAATATAGGCTACAATTTGTATGAATGTTATTCATTGTAACTATATACTCATTGAAAGAAACGTATAGTTACATACAAAACTTTTCATTTATTTTACACCAACCATTTTGAATCTCCAAGATATTTTTTTAAAAAAGGCTATTGAATTTAAAACAAAGCCTTCAAATCAAATTAAAAGCCATTTCTGAACCATAATTATGTAGGTTGAAGGATGTTTTTAAACGTGAATAAAAAACCTAACTTCTCACTTCCATTATTCTGTTTAGTTAATTACGGTCTGATAGAAATACATTTTCTGAATAGTTGAACAAAAGAGTTGGCTTATGTAGAAACATTGTACCATTTATCCTCGCTGCACAGTCTTTTACATTGCCTATAATTATTAGCTTAATCATGAATATAGTTTTAGAACATTAAGATATTTTATTTGTACCGTATACTTATTGGATATAATGCGTACAATTGTTTACCACCAATCTCACTACATCTGTGATATTGTGTATAATTTCAGTCCGCTGCTAGAGAAAGAAGCTGAGAAGAATGTGATCCATTTTAAAATTAAACCACAGAAACCCATACTTTATAATTCCCCAAGACCAAGTGGCTGTCGACATCAGTTTAAAAGAGAACATTGTTTAAAGGATCTTCAAAATCAAATTGGACTTAAACAATGTGGAAATCCGGGGTGCTCTTGTTTTCCTCTGGAGGTTTTTGAAAAGCAAACATTGGCAAGTGCGTTGGGAACATTTCCGCCAATCACAGCCCCTCTGTTACCTATCGAGAAGGAACTCCTAGATGTGGAGCCTTTGGTGAATATAAGCGAAACGTCTAGTGCCAAACTGTCCAAGTTGATTCTATTAGATTCCTCCAAAATCTACAAGGTCGGTGATACCATTAACGTGCGAGTCGATGTGAAGGATGGAACCGGACAACAGCGGAGTGTTGGTGCTGATTTCATTATGGTTTGGATGAAATCTGTTAATGGTCCAAAGCGAGCAAGTAGTGCGGAAGTGGTGGACCTAAAAAACGGAAGTTACGTAGCTACATTAAGAGCATTATGGGAAGGAGATGCAATCATCGTGGGAGCCATGCCCTTTTCAAGGGAGGCAAACGCTTTTAATTTTCATTTGGGACGAGAATACAGATCTATCAATTTCTATGTTGGACATTTTATAAAAGGGAAAACGAAGGAGTTTACTCTCTGTTCTATGTTCTCTGTTATCCCTGGATATCAACTTATCTGTAATTTAACAGAGACAAATTATGGTTTTGGCTGGTATTGTGGAAAACCGTTTAATGAAAATTTGACATGTAATGATTTTGTTTTCGCTAAAGATTATGATTATGTTTATATACCACTGTCTCCGGCTCTGGATAAAACGTTTATAAGGTAAATATTGGTTAATAATTTATGTCTACGGAAATATTTGGATTTAAATAACATAGTTACAATCTTCGGCAACGCTTTAATTCGGCATCCATTCTAACCGACAACTGTTAAAATAGCCATCAGACTAGAATAAAGGCAGATGTTCCGAACTATGGCCGCGGTAACTAATCTGTAATATTGATAATGAGGATATTAATAGAGTAGACAATGGTTTCCTGTCAATAATTCCCACGATACTGTCGATATTTTAATATAAGTAATTCGTCATATTTTATTTTTCAGTCATGATAGAAAGATTATGATTTCATCACAGGTCAAGATAAAAATAGAGTCAGGTAATAAATGAAATAATTCCATGTATTGTTTTGGTTGGAGTGGGGCCTACAATATATATATACATGTAGGGAGGGGGGGGGGGGGTCGTGAACATTTTTTATATGTATATATATATTACAATGAAGGAAGTCTAACAATACCATTACTTTCTTCTTAGTTCAATATTTCACACAGGCGACAGTTTGATTTCAGCTTACCATAACTTCAAATAATGACCAGATGTCGACGTCAACTAACTTCCAGATGTCGATGTCGAGTAAGTCAATACATCGATACAGGCCTTGGATACAATGTCATTTAGGCACACCTTTAATTTGGCACAGGTGTTTAAAGACTACTGTCAAAATGGATACGTCGATTAACTTCAAAATAGTGAATCAACTACCGTCAACATACCGACTTCAACATCTACCAACGTCAAGATGGCTACGTCGATTAACCACAAGATGTCGGCGTGGATTAACGTTGAATAAAGTCATAAATATGTGTGTATAATTTGTACATGCATTTGCAGGTCTCAATCTTTCATATTTATTTTCAGGTCGTACATTTCAACCCAGACCAAATAAAATTGACTGTACCGAGCTACCCCGTCGAGAAACCTGGAATATGATTCAGCCTACAGGGTTTTTCAACGGAAAAGGATGGGAACATATCAAATGCCACAATCCTGTCAACCAAATAAACTTTTTAACATGTTTAAGAAACACAACTTTGATAGCGTTTGGGGATTCCACCGTTCGTCAGTACTATACTTATATACAGAGTGTTTTTAAATGTAAACAGACTACAGCCCAGTGGAAACAACGGAAGTGGTACGGTGTATCTCATTGTCAGGTTCCTCAGTATAATTTTAGTCTTACATGGGCAGTTCAGGAATTCCCCTTTGAGGAGGGTTTTAAAACGCCTGATGGGAAAACCAACTTAAAACCGGCAGCTGTTCTATTAAACGAAACCCCGAGCTCTGGGCGTATTGTTTTCATCATTCATTATTATGCTCATTTTATGAGAATACATTATTCATTTTTTATTGACAGGATTCGATCTCTAAAAATTCCGATCCGAAACGCTTTAAAGAGAAATAAAGACGTACATATAGCTATTAAATCGCCCCACGTGTTTTATTTATCTAGGTGTTCAGGATCGTTTAGTATATTTCACGGGAAACTTTATATGGATATATTAAAAAGAGAACTCGCAGAATTTCAGGATAAAATCTGGTTTTTAAATATCTGGGACATGAGTACAGCCTTTGAGAATTACGATATTCATCCACCCGGCGATTTTGTGTGGCAAAATTTGCGGTTGTTAGCAGGTTATGTGTGTAATAAATGATTTGTGTTATTTGTAAATAAAATGTTGGTGTCGCTAGTAAACCATCTTCTTCTTCTTCCAACTAACGTCAAGAAGGCGACGTCAACGTTGCGACGTCCACTAACGTTAAAATTGCGACGTCAACTAACAAAGAAATGTTGACATTCACAAACGTCTAAATATCGACTTATATCAAGAAGGCGACGTCAACGTCAGAATTTCGACTTACGTCAAAATCGCGCCATCATCTAAAGTGAAGTTTGAGACAACGACGTCGACGCCAAACATGAGACGTTAACTTACGTCAAGATGGCTACGTCAACTAACGTCAAGATGGCTACGTCGACTAACGCCAAGAGGGCGGCGTCGACGTCAACCTTGTGACGTCAACCTGGAGACGTCAACAAGGCGACGTCAACTAACGTTAAGAGGTCAGACGTCAACGTCTAAATATCGACTAACGTTAAGATGACCAACTAACCCCAATAGGGGGGCTTCGACGTCGACGTCAACCTAGTGACGTCATCTAACGTCAAGATGGCTACGTCAAGAGGGCGAGGTCGACATCAACGTCAACCTGGCGACGTTAACGTCAACCTGGTGACGCCAACTAACGTTAAGACGTCAACAAACGTTAAGAGAGCGACGTCGACGTCAACGTTAAGAGAGCGACGTCGATGTCAACCTGGCGACGTCAAGATGGAGACGTCAACTAACGTCAATTTACTGACTGTGACCTCGATGTCAACCTTGCTACGCCAACTAACGTTAAAAAGGCGACGTCGACGTCAACCTAGCGACGTCAGCCTGGCGACATCAACAAGGCGACGACAACTAACGTTAAGACGTCAAATAACGTCAACTAACGTCAACTTGGCGACGTCAAAGTCTACGTTAACCTTGCGACGTCGATGTCAACAAGGCGACGTCAACTAACGTTCATGCGTCAAATAACGTTAACGTCACGTCATTCAACGTCTAATTGTCGACTTACGTCAAGATGGCTACGTCATTCAACGTTAAAAAGGCTTAACGTCAACCTTGTGACGTCAACTAACGTTTAGGAGGCTACGTCGACATCAACGTAAGCCTGGCGACGTCAACGTCAACGTTAATGTAAAGAGACGTCAACCTGGCGACGTCATTAAGGCGACATCAACGTTAAGACGTCAGACGTCAACGTCTAAATACAACTTACGAAAAGATGGCTACGTCAACGTAACGTCATTCTACGTCTAAATATCAACTTTCGTCAAGATGGCTACATCAACTTATGTTAAGATGGCCACTTTAATTTACGTCAATGGGGACGTCAATTGCAACGTAAACTAACGTTAAGACTGTCCGTCTGGCGACGTCAGCTAGCGTCAGCTAGCGTCGACGTCAATCTGGCGATGTTAAGAGGGCGACGTTAATGTTAGGTCATTCAACGTCGAGATGGATACAACTAACGTCAAGGACGACGTCAGTTGCATCGTTAACGTTAAGAAAGCGACGTCGACTATGGCTACGTCAATTAACGTCAACAATCAACAAAGCGACGTCACCTAACGTTAAGACGTCAGACGTGAACGTCTAAATATCGACTTACGTCAACTAACGTCAAGAGGACCACGTAGACGTCAACCTTGTGGGCCGACATGTACTTCGTCTAAGTCAAAAAGAATAAAGTTAAAGAGTCTATTAGATCTACTGCAAATCCATCTACTACGAACTTTAGTGCCCATTTGCAATCAAACTCTTATGTAAACAACACAGACTATTGTGCTATATCTAGTCATACGAATACCAAGAGGAGTCGAATTAGTAGTCTAATCAACCCAATGATCAAACTGAAGTACAGCTGTCGCCGCATTTAAGAGATATTATTGAAGAAGTGTGTGCAAAACCTTTCTGAAGTTTTGTAGGATTTCCCTGTGCCGCAGCCCAAACTTCTACAGTTATGTTTTCTGCTAAATGTGCCATGCTCTTAGCAGATAAGAATTTAAGATTGGTCTAAAGAAGACTCTCAATTGAGAGCTTTGGTTTGTATCGGCCCTAGAGTTAATTTGGTTTGTATCGGCCCTAGAGTTAATTTGGTTTGTATCGGCCCTAGAGTTAATTTGGTTTGTATCGGCCCTAGAGTTAATTTGGTTTGTATCGGCCCTAGAGTTAATTCTTGCGGCAATTGTGGTTCTACTATGTATTCTATTGCTATGTGTGGGAAACTTATAAATTAAATTAAAGGTTGTAATAGATCAAACTGTAAATATTTACATGTGTGCTTTTTGTGCAAATCAAAGAATCATAATAAACTAGAACTGTAAACAGTACTGAGAGTGGCAAAAACCCCTATGGGACCACTTGATACAAGGTCACATGATATAGCCTTTTTTAAACACTCAAAACAAACTTTTTAACAACCATTATAAGCATATTTATGAACAGCTTAGGTCAAGTACATTATTTGACTTGAAAATTATTAAGGTAATTAAAGGTCAAGGTCACTTGATATAGCCTTTTGAATTTTTTTTAAAAACTAAAACGGGTACAAAAAAATTGTTGTTGACCATTATAGGCCTATGTGTGGATAGCAAAGGTCAAGAACATTCTACTTGTAAAAATTCAGGGTCATTGAAGGTCAAGGTCATTTGATATAATTGTTGTCGATCATAATAGGCATATGTGTGGATAGCTAAGGTCAAGAACATCCTACTTGAAAAAATTCAGGGTCATTGAAGGTCAAGGTCATTGTATTTGGCCTTTTGAATTTTCAAAAAAATTCAATCGGGCATTAAAAAAAATTTAAATTTGAAAATCAAAATTCTGTTCGTTCGCAACAAGTTTTAGATAAAGTAACAAGGTTTCGAAAAACACCAAAATCGGACAAATCGGATAAAAATTAGCGGACTTATTAAAATTTTGCTGAATGTTACCGTTCTGTGATGACACATAAAGTATCACTTCCGGTTTGGATTTTTTTATTCTAAAAGGGTTCTAATTATGCCTGATAGTATATATGTATAGCTTTTGTACTGATTTCTTACATACACCGGAAGCTGGGTGACCCAACGCGGTTCTAAAAAAACGGAAGTTCTCACGCAAGAACCGGAAGTGGTAAAACATTTTTTATGTTGCGGTTTTATTTCTATAGGCGACTTCTCTAAATTCTGTAATTTTCAAAGCGATCGGATAATTAGCAACAAAGTTATGCAATTATTCAATAATTATTATGCAATTACTAACTACTGATGCGTAAAAATTTTAGTTTTATATATTCATTTTCTATTCCAGTACGTATCTTATCGTATTTTTCAAACCAAATTTCTATACCATTTTCGAGTTGGGCTAGGGAGCTTCCCGAAAAAAAAAAAAAGTCTAATGAAAACAAAGAGTGGCAAATTTCTAATTTCAAATTTCAAATTTCTAATTTGCCACTCAATTAAGTTCAAGTGAAAGTTTCTAATAAATCTACTGGTACTGGGAGTGTAAATAGTAATACATCTTTTAACAGTCAGACCAGCAATAACTCTAAACTAGAACTGTGAACAGCTCCGAGCGTGGCAACTATGCGTTATCCCATGGATTTCGAACATTTTGAAACTTTTAACCTGCTAGCTTTCAATTCCGGTACTTTTCAGCCTACAATTGTAAGCGTAAACTTTCCGCTATATAGGCAATTTTTTCTACTATAAGTTTCTACTATCAGTTCCTTATTAGATTTTTGTACATGTCTAAGATTTCGGTAGGATATTTACATAAATTCCAAACTAAAATTTAAGTAGGTAGTAAGATGTCAATTTGTCATGAATATTAAACTCTCTATATTCAAATTTAAACATTATTTTGTAACTTTGGTTGTAATTAACATAGAGAGAAAATTCAAGCTATGTGATAATTTGCTAATTCACAGCTTTATAAAGAGATATTTTTTGAATTTGTATGCAAAAATTTTACAAAAAAATAAATAAATTTTATTAGCAATTGGAATTTTTTTCTTCTCGAGGGATGCAAATTATTTTGTATAGCTAATGTACTGTTTTTGCTTACATTCTTGAATTACACGGGATGTAGGGTCGCCTGAAATGAGATAAAAAAAAAACACGGAAGTCCCCACGCCCAAACCGGAAGTGGTCAAAAAATTTTGATGATATATTTTTAATTGTGTTGCGTATCTATCTATATCCTGTAAATTTCAGATCGATCCGAACATTAGAGCCCGAAAGTGTAACATAACCATCCAAAATTGCAAAATAGTCAGATTTCGGTGGGCTATAAAACCGGAAGTTAATATTTGTCATGCAATATCAGCACATCTATAGACAGCTGAGGTTAATGACATTCTACATCTCAAATGTCAAGGTCATTTAAGGTCAAGGTCACGAGATATAGAGTTTTAAATTTTCGAAAAATTCGAACGGGCATAAAAAAAATTCAAATTCGAAAATCAAAATTCTGTTCCCAACATTTTTTAGATAAAGTATCAAGGTTTCGATAAACACCAAAATCATAAAAATCGGTTAATAATTGGCGGACTTATTAAATTTTTAAGAAAATTTGCCATTTTTGAAAACTGCGCATGCGCAACATTCAATTTAATTCTTCTTCATCTCAGGGGATTAAAATCATTTAGTATAGCTAAAATATACTGATTTTGTTTAGAATCTTGAATTACATCGGAAGCAGGGTCGCCCGACATGAGACGAAAAAACCGGAAGTCCCCACGCCCAAACCGGAAGTGATCAAAAAATTTTGATGATGTAGTTTTAATTGCGCTGCCTATCTATCTATATCCTGTAAATTTCAGACCGATGCGACTATTAGGGCCCGAGCTAGCTTGAAATCTTATTTGCATATTATGCAATTAGCCACTTTCGGTTTAGCGAAAATTTCATGTTAGATATTCATTTTTGATTCCAGCCCATATAAAAACCATTGGTGAAAACAGAAATAGTCTATCTTTTTCCGTTTGGGCTAGCGAGCTTCCCAAAAAAAAAAAAAAAAAAAAAAAAAAATAATCCGTAATGCTTCTACTCCAATAAATATCAATGTCGTAGAGCATGAACTTTCTCGTTATCCTGATCAAGAATTTGTTCCTTATCTTTGCAATGGTTTGAGTGAAGGATTTGATACCTTTGTTGATCCATTAGAATTATCTACTTATGAATGTTGGATGATGCTATTACCTCTATTCAAAATCATGGTTCTGAATCTTGGCTTTGTAAAGTGGCCATCTCAGATGCGTTTAAACTGCTTCCAATTCATCCCAGTCAGTGGAATTGTTTTTGTTTTCAATTTAATGGATCATATTATTTCTTTGAACGTTTAGTTTTTGGTTGCCGTAGTAGTACTAGAATTTTTGATATTTTGGCTTGTCCATATCGCTTCAAATAATAATAATATATATCCAGTTTTTCATCTTTTAGATGATTTTTTAACTGTAAATAAAGCTTCTATTTGTGCAGAAAGAACTATGGCAATATTGGTTTTTTTTTATATTTTTGGACGTTTACAAATTCCTTTATCAACCAAAAAATGTATAGGGCCAGTGTGTTTTAGAATATTAAGGAATAATTCTTGATAGTATTAATATGCAAGCTAGATTACCCTCTGATAAGGTAAAGCACATTGTTCAGTTCATTGAGACTATTTTGGCTTCTGTCGATGTCGCCATTTTGATGTTAGTTTACGTAACAATCTTGACGTTAGTTGACGTTACAAGAATGACGTCGATGTCGCTCTCTTGGCGTTGACGTCACCAGGTTTGCTTTAACGTCGATCTAGCCTTCTCAGCGTTTCTTGACGTCGCTATGATGACGCGACGTCGCCTGATTGATGTTAGTTGTCGTCACAAGTTTGACGTCGACGTCGCTTTTATGTCGTTGACGTTGACCTCGCCAGGTTTACGTTGACGTCGACGTAGCTTTCTTAACGTTAGTTGACGTCGCCATTTTGACGTCGGCAGGTTGACGTCGCCATGTTGACGTCGACGTCGCCCTCCTGATTGTAGTTTACGTAGCCATCTTGACGTTTTCTTTAAGGTTGACGTAGTCTTCTTAGCGTTAGTTGTCGTCGCCTTGTTGACGTCGCCAGGTTTACGTCGATATGTTGACGTCGACGTCGACGTCGCCCTCTTGATGTTAGTTGACGACGCCTCTTGACGTTAGTTGACGTATCCATCTAGACGTTAGTTGACGTCACAAGGTTGACATCGTTGTCGCCCTCTTGACGTTAGTTGACGTAGCCATCTTGATGTAAGGCGATATTTAGAATTTGACGTCGACGTCGCAATCTTAAAGTTGAATGACGTAGCCATCTTGACGTAAGTCGATATTAAGACGCTAGTACATCCTCTCGACGTTCGCCCTCTTGACGTCAATTGACGAAGCCATTCTGACGTAAGTCGTATCAAGACGTTGGCGTCTGAAATTTTAACGTTGACGTCGTCTTCTTGAAATGGCCTTGATGACTTCGCCAGGTTGACGTAGCTAGGTTGACGATGACGTTGCTCTATTTACGTTTACATTGACGTCGCCAGGTTTTCGTTAACGTCGACGTAGCCCTCTAAACGTTAGTTGACGTAACAAGGTTGACGGACGTCGGCGTCTACGTCAACCTTTAACGTTAATTGACGTCGACAGGTTGACGTTGACGTCGCCAGGTTAACGCTGACGTCGACGTCACCTTCTTAATGTTGAATGACGTAAGTCGATATTTAGGTTAGTCGAGATTGATGTGGCCAGGTTAACTTTAACGTCGACGTAGCCTTCTTAACGTTAGTTGACGTCGCTAGGCTAACGTCGCTATGTTGACGTCGACGTCACCATCTTGATGTTACTATCAACCTGTCGACATAAAAAGGCGACGTCAACTAACGTTAAGAAGGCTTACGTCAACTAACGTCAACGTCAACGTCGCCCTCTTTAGATTAGTTTACGTAGCCATCTCAACGTTAGTTGACGCTCTCTTGACGTTGACGGTGATGTCACCAGGTTTAATTCAACGTCGATGTAGCCTTCTTAACGCCAAATTGACGTTGACATCGACGTCGCCTTTTTAACTTTAGTTTACTTTACAACTGACGTCGCCCTCTTGATGTTAGTTGTCGTCACAAGGTTGACGTCGACGTCGTTTTCTTGAAGTTGACGTCTCCAGGTTTAAGTTTACATTAACGTAGCATTCTTAACGTAAGTTGGCGTCGCAAGGTTGACGTTGACGTCGCCAGGTTGACGTAGACGTCGACGTCGCCCTTTTAACGTGACTTGACGTCACAAGGTTGACCTCGACGTCGACGTCGTACTCTTGACGTTAGTTGAGGTAAGCATTCATAATGGTAGTTGACGTCGCCTTTTTACGTCGCCTTTCTACTTTAACGTTGACGTAGCTTTCTAAACGTTATTTGACTTCGCCTTGTTGATGTTGGCAGGTTTACGTCGCTATGTTGACGTTAGTTGACGCCACAAGGTTGACGTCGACGTCGTTCTATTGACGTTGACGTTGCCATTTGACGTTAGTTGACGTTGCCTCTTGACGTTAGTGACGTAGCCATCTTAACGTTAGTTGACATCGCCTTTTTATGTCGACAGGTTGACGTCGCTATGTTGACGTTGACGCCGCCCTTTTGATGTTAGTTTACGTAGCAATCTTGATGTAAGTTTACGTCACAAGGTTGACGTCGACGTCGCTCTCTTGAAATTGACGTTGACGTCGCCAGGTTGACGTAGACATCGACGTATCCTTTTTAACGCTACTTGATGTCACAAGGTTGACCTCGACGTCGTAATTTTGACGTAAGTTGACGTAAACCTTAACGTTAGTTGACGTCGCTTTTTTTTATGTCGACAGGTTGACGTCGCTTTGTTGACGTTGATGTCGCCCTCTTGATGTTAGTTTACGTAGCCATCTTGACGTAACTTGACGTCATAAGGTTGACGTCGACGTCGCTCTCTTGACTTTGACGTTGACGTCATCAGGTTAACGTTGACGTCGACGTAACTTTCTTAACTTTGGTTGTAGTAACAAGGTTGACGTCGGAGTCTACGCCACCCTTTTAACGTTAATTGACGTCGCCAGGTTGACTTGACGTGGACATCGCCAGGTTGACGTTGACGTCGCCAGGTTAACGTAAACGTCGACGTCGCCCTCTTAATGTTAGTTGACGTCGTCAGGTTGACGTTAACGTTGCCAGGTTGACGTAGATGTCGACGTCGCCTTATTTACATTACTTGACGTCACAAGGATGGCTTCGACGTCGTACTCTTGACGTTAGTTTACGTAAGCCTTCTTAACGTTAGTTGACGTCAACTTTTTACGTCGACAGGTTGACGTCGCTTTGTCGACGTTGACGTCGCCCTCTTTATGTTAGTTTACGTAGCCATCTTGACGTTCGTTGACGTCACAAGGTTGAAGACGTCAACGTCGCTCTCTTGACGTTGACGGTGATGTCGCCTGGTTTAATTCAACGTCGATGTAGCCTTCTAAACGTTAGTTGACGTCGCCAGGTTGGCATCGCTATGTTGACGTCGACGTCGCCATCTTGATGTTAGTACGTAGCCATTTTGAAGTTGACGTCTGACTCTTAACGTTAATTGGCATCGCCTTGTTGACGTCGTTAAGTTGACGTCGCCATGTTGACGTAAGTCGCAATTTAGACGTTAAATGACGTTACGTTAACGTCGACGTCGCCATCTTTATGTTATTTGACGTCTTAACGTTAGTTGACGTCGCCTTGTTGACATCGACGGTACAAGGTTGACGTACATGTCGACGTCGCAAATTTTGCGTTACAACTGACGTCGACGTCTTGACGTTAGTTTACGTCACCTTGTTGACATTGACGTCGCCATCTTGATGTTAGTTTACGTAGCCATTTCGACGTTGACTTCTGGCGTCTTAACGTTAGTTGACGCCGCTATGTTGACGTCGACGTCGCCCTAAAGTTGACTTTGCCATCGACGTCGCCAAATTGACGTTGACGTCGACGCCGCCTTCTTAAGTTTAGTTTGCGTCACAACTGACGTCGCTCTCTTTCGGTTAGTTGTCGTCACAAGGTTGACGTCGACGTCGCTTTCTTGACGTTGACGTCTCCAGGTTCATGTTAACGTAACCGTCGACGTCTTCCTTTTAACTTTAGTTGACGTCGCCAGGTTAACGTTGACGTCGACGGACCCTTTTTAACGTTACTTGACGTCACAAGGTTGACCTCGACGTCGTCCTCTTGACGTTAGTTGACGTAAGCCTTCTTAACGTTATTTGACGTCGCAGGTTGACATCGCTATCGACAGGTTGACATCGCTATGTTGACGTTAGTTTACGTCACCTTGTTGATGTCGACGTCGCCGTCTTGACGTTAGTTGACGTCGCTATGTTGACGTCGACGCCGCCCTATTGATGTTAGGTGTCGTCACAAGTTTGACATCGACGTCACTTTTATGACGTTGACGTTGAAATAACCAGGTTGACGTTGACGTCGACGTAGTCCTCTTAACGTTAGTTGACGTCGCCTTTTTGACGTCGGCAGGTTGACGTCGACGTCGTCCTCTTGATGTTAGTTTATGTAGCCATCTTGACGTTTACTTTGACTATGACGTAGCATTTTTAACGTTAGTTGACGTCGCCTTGTTGATATCGCCAGGTTTACGTCGCTATGTTGAAGTCGACGTCAGCCTCTTGATGTTAGTTGAGGTCACCTCTTGACGTTAGTTGACGTAACCATCTTGACGTCACAAGGTTGTCATCGACGTCGCCCTCTTGGCGTTAGTTGGCGTAGCCATCTAGACGTAAGGCGATGACGTCGACGTCCCTTCTTAAGGTTGAATGATGTGGCCATCTTGACGTAAGTCGATATTTAGACGTTAGTACACCCTCTTGACGTTCGCCCTCTTGACGTCAATTGACGTTGCCATTTTGACGTAAGTCGTATTAAGACGTTGACGTCTGACGTTTTAGCGTTGGTTGACGTCGCCTTGTTGACATCGACATTGCCAGTTGACTTTGACATCGACCTCTCCAAATTGACGTTGACGTCGATGTCGCCTTCTTAACTTTAGTTTACGTTACAACTGACGTCGCCCTCTTGATTTTAGTTGTCATCACAAGGTTGACGTCGACGTCGTTTTCATGAAGTTGACATCCCAAGGTTTACGTTTACATTGACGTAGCCTTCTTAACGTTAGTTGTCGTCGCAAGGTTGACGTTGACGTCGCCAGGTTGACGCGCTATGTTGACGTTGACGTCGCCATCTTAATCTTAGTTTACATAGCCACCTTGACGTATACGTCGCGTTGTTGATGTCACCAGGTTGATGTCGCTAGGTTGACGTCGACGTCGCCTTCTTTACGTTAGTTGACGTAGCCGATCAGTAAATTGACGTAAGTTGACATCAGCATCTTAACATCGACCTAGGGTCGTTAGTTGACGTCGCCAGGTTGACGTTGACGTCGCCAGCTTGACGTTGACGACGGCGTCGCCAAGTTTACGTAAACGTCGACGTCGCCGTCTTAACGTTAGTTGATGTAGCCAGGTTGACGTTAACGTCGGCAGGATGACGTAGACGTCGATGTCGCCTTTTTATCGTAAGTTGAAGTCACCTTTTAACGCTAGTTGACGTAGTCAGATTGATGTCGATGTCGCAAGGTTGACGTCGACGTCACCAGGTTGACGTTGACGTCGACGTCGCCTTCATAATGTAAGTTGACGTTCCTACTGACGTCGCCACTTAACGTCTGGTGACGTAGCCATCCTGGCGTTAATTGACGTCACAGCGTTGACATTGACATCGACGTCACCCTCTTGAAGTTAGTTGACGTAGCCATCTTGACGTAAGGCGATAGTTAGACGGTCACGTAGCCATCTTGACATAAGTCGTATTAAGACGTTGAAGTCTGACGTTTTAACGTTAGTTGACGTCGCCTTGTTGACATCGACGTCGCCAAATTGACGTTGACATCGACGTCGCCAAATTGACGTTGACGTTGACGTCGACGTCACCTTCTTAACTTTAGTTTACGTTACAACTGACGTCGCCCGCTTGATGTCGTCACAAGGTTGAATGTTAGTTTACGTAGCCATCTTGACGTTAGTTGACGTCACAAGGTTGACGTCGACATCGCTCTCTTGACGTTGACGTTGACGTCGCTAGGTTTAAGTTGAAGTCGACGTAGCTTTCTTAACATTAGTTAACGTCGCCATTTTAACATCGGCAGGTTGACGTCGCTATGTTGACGTCGACGTCGCCCTCTTGATGTTAGTTTACGTAGCCCTCTTGACGTTTACTTTAACGTTGACATAGCTTTTTAACGTTATTTGACGTCGCAGGTTTACGTAGCTCTGTTGACGTTGACCTCGCCAGTTTTACGTTGACGTCGACCTGGCTTCCTTAATGTTAGTTGACGTCGCTATTTTGACGTCGGCAGGTTGACGTCGCTATGTTAACGTCGACGTCGCCCTCAATATGTTAGTTTATGTAGCTATCTTGACGTTTACTTTAACGTTGACGTCGCCTTGTTGCTGTCGCCAGGTTAACGTCGCTACGTTGACGTCGACGTCGCCCTCTTGATGTTAGTTGACGTCGCCTCTTGACGTTAGTTGACGTAGCCATCTTAACGTTAGTTGACGTCACATTGTTGACGTCGCCAGGTTGACGTCGCTATGTTGACGTCGACGTTGCCTGTTAAAGTTAGTGGACTTAGCCATCTTGACTTTAGTTGACGTCACAAGGTTGACGTCGCCCTCTTGACGTTAGTTGACGTAGCCATTTAACTTTCAATTGACGTCGCCAGGTTGACGTTGACGTCGTCAGGTTGACGTTGACGTCTAGGTCACCTTCTTCATGTTGAATGACATAGCCATCTTGACTTAAGTCGATATTTAAACGTTATATGACGTTACGTTAACGTCGACGTCGTCCTCTTAACGTGATTTCACGATTAACGTTAGTTGACTTCGCCTTGTTGACGTCAACGTCGCTTTCTTTACTTTAGTTTACGTTTCAACTGACGTCGCCCTCTTGATTGTTAGTTGTCGTCACAAGGTTGACGTCGACGTCGTTTTCTTGACGTTGACGTCTCCAGGTTTATGTTGACATCGACGTTGCCTTCTTAACGTTAGTTGACGTCGCCAGGTTGACGTTGACGTCGCCAGGTTAACGGAAACGTCGACGTCGCCCTCTTAACGTTAGTTGACTTCGTCAGGTTGACGTTAACGTCGCCAGGTTGACGTAGACCTCGACGTATCCTTTTTAACGTTTCTTGACGTCACAAGGTTGACCTCGACGTCGTCCTCTTGGCGTTAGTTGACGTAAGCCTTCTTTACGTTAGTTGACGTCGCCTTTTTATGTCGACAGATTGACGTCGCTATGTTGACGTTGACGTCGCCGTCTTGATGTTAGTTAAAGTAGCCATCTGGACGTAAGTTGACGTCACAAGGTTGACGTCGACGCCGCTCTCCTGACGTTGACGTTGACGTCGCCAGATTGACGTACACGTCGATGTATCCTTTTTACTTGATGTCACAAGGTGGACGTTAGTTGACGTAAGCCTGTTTAACGTTAGTTGACGTCGCTTTTTTTATGTCGACAGGTTGGCGTTGCTATGTTGACGTTGACATCGCCTTCTTGATGTTAGTTTACGTAGCCATCTTGGTGTAAGTAGACGTCACAAGGTTGATGTTGACGTCGCTCTCTTGACGTTGACATTGACGTCGTCAGGTTAACGTTGACGTCGGCGTAGCTTTCTTAACTTTGGTTGACGTAGCAAGGTTGACGTCGGAGTCTACGTCTCCCTTTTAACGTTAATTGACGTCGCCATGTTGACTTGACGTGGACATCGCCAGGCTGACGTTGACGTCGCCAGGTTAACGTAAACGTCGACGTCGCCCTCTTAACGTTAGTTGACGTCGTCAGGTTGACGTTAACGTCGCCAGGTTGACGTAGATGTCGACGTCGCCTTCTTAACATTACTTGACGTCACAAGGTCGACTTCGACGTCGTACTCTTGACGTTAGTTGACGTAAGTTTTCTTAACGTTAGTTGATGTCAACTTTTTATGTCGACAGGTTGCCGTCGTTTTGTCGACGTTGACGTCGCCCTCTTGATGTTAGTTTACGTAGCCATCTTGACGTAAGTTGACGTCACAAGGTTGACGACGTCAACGTCTCTCTCTTGACGTTGACGGTGATATCGCCTGGTTTAATTCAACGTCGATGTAGCCTTCTAAACGTTAGTTGACGTCGCCAGGTTGATGTTGCCATGTTGACGTCGCCATGTTGACGTCGACGTCGCCCTCTTGAAGTTAGTTTACGTAGCCATCTTGATGTTGACGTAGCCTTCTTAACGTTAGTTGACGTAAACGTCGGCGTCGCCTTCTTTACGTAGCCATCTAGACGTTAGTTGACGTCAAAAAGTTGACGTCGACGTCGCTCTCTTGACGTTGACGTTGATGTCGGTAGTTTAACGTTGACGTCGATGTAGCTTTCTTAACGTAAGTTGACGTCGCCATTTTGACGTCGGCATGTTGATGTCGCCCTATAGATGTTAGTTTACGTAGCCACCTTGACGTTTACTTTAACGTTGACGTAGCTTTCTTAACGTTACTTGACGTCGCCTAAATTATGTCGCCAGGTATACGTCGCTATGTTGACGTTAGTTGACGTCACGAGGTTGACGTCGACGTCGCTCTCTTGACGTTGACGTCGCCAGGTTTCAGTTGAAGTCGACGTAGCTTTCTGAAAGTTAGTTGACGTCTCCATTTTGACGTTGGCAGGTTGACGTCGCTATGTTGACGTCGACTCCGACCTCTTGATGTTAGTTTACTTAGCCATCTTGACTTTGACGTCTGACGTCTTAACGTTAATTGACGTCGCCTTGTTGACCTAGTTAGTTTGACGCCGACGTCGCTCTCTTGACGTTGACGTTGACGTCACCAGGTTTACGTTGACGTCGACGTAGCATTCTTAACGTTAGTTGACGTTGCTATTTTGACGTCGACAGGTTGAGGTTGCTATGTTGTCGTCGACGTCGCCCTCTTGATATTAGTTTACGTAGCCATATTGACGTTTATGTCGACGTTGCTGTCTTATCGTAAGTTGACGTCACCCTTTAACGCTAGTTGACGTCGTCAGATTGACGTCGATGTCGCAAGGTTGACGTCGACGTCATCAGGTTGATGTTGACGTCCACGTCGCCTTCATAATGTTAGTTTACGTTCCTACTGACGTCGCCTCTTGACGTCTGTTGACGTAGCCATCTTGACGTTAATTGACGTCACAACGTTGACGTTGACATCGACGCGCCCTCTTTATGTTAGTTTACGTAGCTATCTTGACGTTTACTTTAACGTAGCCGTCGCCTTGTTGATGTCGCCAGGTTTACGTCGCTACGTTGACGTCGACGTCGCCCTCTTGATGTTAGTTGACGTCGCCTCTTGACGTTAGTTGACGTAGCCATCTTAACGTTAGTTGACGTCACGTTGTTGACGTCGCCAGGTTGACGTCGCTATGTTGACGTCGACGTCGCCCTCTTGATGTTAGTTGACGTCAACGTCGCCTTCTTTACTTTAGTTTATGTTACAACTGACGTCGCCATCTTGATGTTGTCGTTACAAGGTTGACGTCGACGTCACTTTCTTGACGTTGACGTCTCCAGGTTTGTGTTGACATCGACGTATCCTTTTTAACGTTAGTTGACGTCGCCAGGTTGACGTAGTCGTCGACGTCGCCTTTTAAACGTTACTTGACGTCACAAGGTTGACCTCGACATCGACGTCGTCCTCTTGACGTTAGTTGACGTAAGTATTTTTAACGTTAGTTGACGTCGCTATGTTGACGTTAACTTCGCCCTATTGATGTTAGTTTACGTAGACATCTTGACGTTAGTTGACGTCACAAGGTTGACGTAGACGTCGCTCTCTTGATGTTGACGTTGTTCTCGCCAGGTTTACGTTGATGTCGACGTAGCCCTCTTGATGTTAATTGACGTCGCCTTTTGACGTTAGTTGACGAAGGTTAAGGTTGAATGACGTAGCCATCTTGACGTTGACGTCTCTAGGTTGACTTTGCCAGGTTAACGTTGACGTCGACGTTACCTTCTTCATTTTGAATGACATAGCCATCTTGACGTAAGTCGATATTTAGACGTTATATGACGTAACGTTAACGTCGATGTCGCCTTCTTAGCATTATATCACGTTAACGTTAGTTGACGTCACCTTATTTGATTTAGTTTACGTTACAACTGACGTCGCCCTCTTGATGTAAGTTGTCGTCACAATGTTGACGTCGATGTCGCTTATTTGACTTTGAAGTCTCCAGGTTTACGTTGACATCGACGTAGCCTTCTTTACCTTAGTTGACGTCGCCAGGTTGATGTTCACGTCGCCAGGTTAACGTTAGTTGACGTCTTCCTCTTAACGTTAGTTGACGTCGCCAAGTTGACGTTGACGTCGCCAGATTGACGTAGACATGGTCGTATCATTTTTAATGTTACTTGACAAGGCTGAACTCGACGTCGTTATCTTGACGTTAGTTGACGTCAGCCTTCTTAACGTTATTTGACGTTGCCTTTTTATGTCCACAGGTTGACGTCGCTATTTTGACGTTGACGTCAACCTCTTGATGTTGGTTTACGTAGCCATCTTGCTGTTAGTTAACGTAGCCATCTTGACGTGCGTTGACGTCACAAGGTTGACGTCGACGTCGCTCTCTTGACGTTGACGTTGATGTCAAGGTTAACTATTGACGTCGCTATGTTGACGTCGACGTAGCCGTCTTGATGTTAATTTACGTAGCCATCTTGAAGTTGACGTCTGACATCTTAACGTCGCCTTGTTGACGTCGGGTGTTGAAGTCGCTATGTTGACGTCAGCCGAAATTTAGGTGTTAAATGACGTTACGTTAACGTCGATGTCGCCATATTTATGTTATTTGACCTCTTAACGTTAGTTGACGTCGCCTTGCTGACGTCGCAAGGTTGACGTAGATGTCGACGTCGCAAAGTTTGCGTTACAACTGACGTCGCCTTCTTGACGTTAGTTTACGTCACCTTGTTGATGTCGATGTCGCCATCTTGGTGTTAGTTTACGTAGCCATCTTGACGTTGACGTCTGACGTCTTAACGTTAGTTGACGTCGCTATGTTGACAAGGCGACGTCAACTAACGTTAAGATGTCAGACTTCAACGTCTTACGTCAACTAACGTCAAGAGGACGACGTCGCCCTCTTGATGTTTGTTGTCGTCACAAGGTTGACGTCGACGTCGCTTTTTTGACGTTGACGTCTTTCCAGGTTTACTTTAGCGTCGACGTAGCCTTCTTCACATTAGTTGACGTCGCCTTGTTGACGTCGTTAGGACTTCACTATGTTGACGTCGACGTAGCTCTCTCGATGTAAGTTTACGTCGCCCAGTTGACGTTGACGACGGCGTCGCCAAGTTTAGGTAAACGTCGACGTTGTCCTCTTAACGTTAGTTGACGTCGCCAGTCCTCCTCTTGACGTTACTTGACGTAAGCCTTCCTAACGTTAGTTGATGTTGACGTCTGAGGTCTTAACGTTAGTTGAAGTCGCCTTGTTGACGTCGTCAGGTTGACGTCGACGTCGCTTTTAGGACGTTGACCTTGCCAGGTTTATTTTGACGTCGACGTAGTTTTTTTAACATTAGTTGACGTCGCCATTTTGCCGTTGGCAGGTTGACGTCGCCATGTTGAAGTTGACGTCGACGTCGCCCTCTTGATGTTAGATTACTTATCCATCTTGACGTTTACTTTAACGTTGACGTAGTCTTCTTAACGTTAGTTGACGTCGCGTTGTTGACGTTAATTGACGTAGCCATCTTGACGTAAGTCGTATTAAGACGTTTATGCCTGACTTATTTACGTTTATCTTGTAAATGACGTTGCCCCCTGATGTAAGTTTACGTAGCCATCTTGACGTTAGTTGACGTCACAAGAATAACGTCGATGTCGCTCTCTTGAACTTGACGTTGACGCTTAACGTCGATCTACCCTTCTCAACGTTTGTTGTCGTCACAAGTTTGACGTCGCTTTTATGTCGTTGACGTGTACAACTTGACGTCAATTGACGAAGCCATTCTGACGTAAGTCGTATTAAGACGTTGACGTCTGACATTTTAACGTTGATGTCGTCTTTTTGACATGGCCTCGATGACTTCGCCAGGTAGACGTAGCTAAGTTGACGATGACGTCGCTTTATTTACGTTTACATTGACATCGCCAGGTTTGCGTTGACGTCGACGTAGCCTTCTAAACGTTAGTTGACGTTAAAAGGTTAACGTCGGCGTCTACGTCACCCTTTTAACGTTAATTGACGTCGCCAGGTTTACGTTGACGTCGCTAGGTTAACGCTGACGTCGACGTTAAGACGTTAAATGACGTTACGTTAATGTCGACGTCGCAATCTTAACGTTATTTGACGTTTTAACGTTGACGTCGCCATGTTGACATCGACGTCGCCAAGTTGACGTTGACGTCGACGTTGCCTTCTTAACTTTAGTTTACGTTACAATTGACGTCGCCAAGTTTTTGTTGACGTCGACGTAGCCTTCTAAACGTTAGTTGACGTAACAAGGCTGACGTCTACGTAACCCTTTTAACGTTAATACGTCGCCAAGTTGACGTTGACGTATACGTCGCCAGGTTGAGGATGACGTTACGTTTACGTAAGTTTGACGTCGACGTCGCTTTTATGCCGTGACTTTGACTTCGTCAGGTTTACGTTGACGTCGACGTAGCCTTCTTAACGTGAGTTGACGTCGTCTTGTTGATGTCGCCCGGTTAACGTCGCTACGTTGACGTCGACGTCGCCCTCTTGATGTTAGTTGACGTCGCCTTTTGCCGTAATTTGACGTCGCCCTCTTGACGTTAGTTGAAGAAGCCATCTTGACGTAAGACGATATTTAGAAGTTGACGTCGGCGTCGACTTCTTAAGGTTGAATGACAGCCATCTTGACGTAAGTCGATATTTAAACGTTAGTACATCCTCTTGACGTTCGCACTCTTGACGTCAATTGACGTAGCCATCTGTTGACATTTTCAGTCTTTTTCCGAACTACATACTATCGTATTCATACACAGAAAAAAGTACCTCAAGGAATGTAAATAACATTTGAAGGGAAACAACTCCTAAAGTAATGATAGCAAAATCAAACCACAATGAAGTGACATAGCATATAACAGAATGTCGTAGCCATCTTGACGTAAGTCGATATATAGACGTTAGTACACCCTATTGGCGTCACTTTACGTTTAAATTGACGTCGCCAAGTTTTCGTTGACGTCGACGTAGCCTTCTAAACTTTAGTTGACGTATCAAGGTTGTCGTCAGCGTCTACGTCACCCTTTTAACGTTAATTGACGTCGCCAGGTTGACATTGACGTCGCCAGGTTGACGTTGAGGTAGCTAGGTTAACGTAAACGTCGACGTCACCCTTTTAACGTTAGTTCACGTCGTCAGGTTGACCTCGACGTCGACGTCGTCCTCTTGACGATAGTTGACGTAAGCCTTCTTAACGTTAGTTGACGTCGCCTTTTTACGTCTAGTGGTTGACGTCGCTATGTTGACGTTGACGTCGCCCTCATGATGTTAGTTTACGTAGCCATCTTGACGCTAGTTGACGTCACAAGGTTGACGTCGACTTCGCTCTCTTGACGTTGACGTCGCAAGATGTACTTAAACGTGCTATGTTGACGTCTGTCGTATTAAGACGTTGACGTACGTTTACATTGACGTCGCCAGGTTTTCGTTAACGTCGACAAAGCCTTCTAAACGTTAGTTGACGTAACTAGGTTGAAGTCGGCGTCTACGTCACCCTTTTAACGTTAATTGACGTCGCCAGGTTGACGTTGACATCGCAAGGTTGACTTCGCCAGGTTAATGTTGACGTCGACGTTACCTTCTTCATTTTGAATGACGTAGCCATCTTGACGTAAGTCAATATTTAGACGTTATATGACGTAACGTTAACGTCGATGTCCCCCTCTTAACGTTATATCACGTTTAACGTTAGTTGACGTCGCCTTGATGACTTCGACGTTGCCTAGTTGACGTTGACGTCGACGTCGCCTTCTTTACTTTAGTTTACGTTACAACTGACGTTGTCCTCTTGATGTTAGTTGTCGTCACAATGTTGACGTCGATGTCGCTTATTTGACGTTGACGTCTCCAGATTTACGTTGACATCGACGTAGCCTTCTGAACGTTAGTTGACGTCGCCAGGATGACGTTGACGTCGCCAGGTTAACGTAAACGTCGACGTCTTCCTCTAAACGTTAGTTGACGTCGCCAAGTTGACGTTGACGTCGCCAGATTGACGTAGACGTCGACCTATCCTTTTTAATGTTACTTGACGTCAAAAGGTTGACCTCGACGTCTTCCTCTTGACGTTAGTTGACGTAAGCATTCTTAACGTTAGTTGACGTCGCCTTTTTATGTCGACAGGTCGACGTCGCTATGTTGACATTGACGTCATCCTCTTGATGTTGGTTTCTATTTTCAAACTGGAGAGTAGCCAGCATACAACCTTCAACATTAATAGGTTTTCCATCATAGGAGACAAGCTTCATAATAGGTTTATGAAGAGGCACGTTTAAAAAGTGTTGAGTGTAGGCAGTGTAAGGCAGGACGGTAACAGGAGAGCCTGTATCTAAGAGCATATTCTGGTCTGTACTCTCACCAGTTGATAAACAAATTTTATTTGGTCGGTAAATTTTCAACTTGCTGGAAGGTACACTGACTGTCAAAATGTATACAGGATCTGACACAGCAGCAGGTATATCGTTTTCATTATAAATGAACTTTTCCAAATCTTCAGTTATTTCGCATTTTTCCAAATCATCATCGGAACTAGTAATGGTATTTACTGTTTTGTTAGCAGACATACAAACTCTTGCATAATGTCCGGTTTTACCACATTTGGAACACACAGCATTTTTACCTTGGCATTCTGAAGCATTAGCCAAATGCTTAGGTGAGCCGCATCTGAAGCAAGATGTTTTAGCAGGAACTGTGGATGTAGTAGGTGTCCTTTTGGTAGTGGACGTATGTTTGACTGGTTTAGAATGACGATTTTCAAATTTAGATTTAGAATTATGAGATATTGAATTTACCTCTCCTTGTAGAGTTGTAGAATGATTTGTACTTTAGATTCACGAAGACTACTTTCGATAGCTCTAGCAATGTCAACTGCCCTGTTTAAATCAATGTTCCATCCTTCAATTAATAGTCTCTCGCGAATTTTCCTGTTATTAGTCTTCTCAATCATCTGATCTTGAATGTTTTCATTCGTCATGGTACCGAAATGACACGTAGCAGCTAAACCATATAATGCAGTAATAAATTCGTCAACTGTTTCTCCAGGCTGTTGGCTTCTACTACGAAATTTAGAACGTTCTGTAACCGTATTTATTTCTGGTTGAAAAAATTGTCTGGCAGCTGTAAGGGATTCTTCAAAAGTTTCTCCTGGATCGGGAAGATTGTAAAAAGTTTTTTGACCCTCTGTACCGAGACAGTAAATAAATAAAGCTCTTCGCTTTCTATCGGGCATGGTTTCAGCTGAGATAAGGTCTAAATAGTTCATAAACATACGTTCCCACACCCCTGGCGAAGTCTTGAAACCAGGTGGAACAGGTATACTAGGTTTATGATATGTAGCAGCAGCAGGTATTGTAGTAACGGGTGAGAAAGGATCTCTTGAGGCAGGACTGACGTTTTGATGAGCATGTAAACTCGGCATTTTCAGTGAGAATTCATCTCTTGTAGCCATTGTAATGGATGTAAATAAAGTTGTTTACCTCGTCGCCAAATTATGTTGTATCGTAAGAAGTGACTGTGGCAGGCATTAGCGGAAAACAAGCATAATTAAAGTATACTGGGTTTATTTCATAATTCCCACATGGTTGACATTTTCAGTCTCGTATTAATACACAGAAAATAGTACCTCAAGGAATGTAAATAACACTTGAAGGGAAACAACTCCTAAAGTAATGATAGCAAAATCAAACCACAATGAACTGACATAGCATATAACATACCCCTCTATCTGATTGATACACAATCTGTAAGGCAAAATATAATGCAAAGACATGTACGAATGAAATAAACATAAGTGAACAAAAACTTGAAATGCAAAACTTGAGCACTATGAAGAAATTGAATTGTAAAATAATGTTAAGCATGCACGTGTATCTTAATAGTAAACAAAATCATTGTTCATAGGTTTTGTGATTGCACGAATAGATTTCCGTGGAGCATTAATGTTTTTGTCAGTGGTCGAATTATCAGTATCTATATCTGGTAACAGACATGAAGCTAAATGTTCAGAATTCCAAATTTTACCATCGCTTAATTTATACGCATTTTCACTAACTTTACGGAGCACTTTTAATGGTTTCACGGGTTTACGAATACGAACTAAATCACCAGAAACAAACTTTGGAGTTTTACAAGCATGTTTAGAATCTGAATAAACTTTCATAGCATGTTGCTTCTTTTGAACACGTTCACGTACACTTGAATCACTAAATTCACATTCATTATTGGGTTGAAATGCATGTAGTAATGTTTTCAATTCACGACCGTGCAGAAGTTCACGTCGTCAGGTTAACCTAGACGTCGACGTCACCTTCTTAACATTACTTGACGTCTCAAGGTTGACCTCGACGTTGACGTCGTCCTCTTGACGATAGTTGACGTAAGCCTTCTTAACGTTAGTTGACGTCGCCTTTTTACGTCTACAGGTTGACGTCGCTATGTTGACGTTGACGTCGCCCTCATGATGTTAGTTTACGTAGCCATCTTGACGCTAGTTGACGTCACACGGTTGACGTCGACTTCGCTCTCTTGACGTTGAGGTCGCAAGATGTACTTAAACGTGCTATGTTGACGTCGATGTCGACCATTTGATGTTAGTTGACGTCGCCTTGTCGATGTCGCCAAGTTGACGTCGCTAGGTTGACGTCGACGTCGACTTCTTAACGTTAGTTGACGTAGCCGGGTTGACGTCGACGTCGCGGTAAGTAAATTGACGTTAGTTGAGGTCACCATCTTGACATCGACGTCGCCCGCTTGACGTTGACGACGACGTCGCCAAGTTGAGGTAAACGTCGACGTTGCCCTCTTAACGTTAGTTGACGTCGCAAGGTTGACGTCGACGTCGAAGTCCTCCTCTTGACGTTACTTGACGTAAGCCTTCTTAACGTTAGTTGACGTTGACGTCTGAGGTCTTAACGTTAGTTTACGTTACCTTGTTGACGTCGTCAGGTTGGCGTCGCTATGTTGACGTCGACGTCGTTTTAGGACGTTGACGTTGACCTTGCCAGGTTTATTTTGATGTCGACGTAGTTTTCTTAACGTTAGTTGACGTCGCTATTTTGCCGTTGGCAGGTTGACGTCGCCATGTTGATGTCGACGTCACCCGATTGATGTTAGTTGTCGTCACAAGTTTGACGTCGCTTTTATGTCGATGACGTGTACAACATGACGTCAATTGACGAAGCCATTCTGACGTAAGTCGTATTAAGACGTTGACGTCTGACATTTTAACGTTGACGTCGTCTTCTTGACATGGCCTTGATGACTTCGCCGTAGACGTAGCTAAGTTGACGATGACTTCGCTCTATTTACGTTTACATTGACATCGCCAGGTTTTCGTTGACGTCGACGTAGCCTTCTAAACGTTAGTTGACGTAACAAGGTTGACGTCGGCTTCTACGTAACCCTTTTAACGTTAATTGACGTCGCCAGGTTGACGTTGACGTCGACGTTAAGACGTTAAATGACGTTACGTTAATGTCGACGTCGCACTCTTAAAGTTATTTGACGTTTTAACGTTAGTTGACGTCGCCTTGTTGATATCGACTTCACCAAGTTGACGTTGACGTTGACGTCGCCTTCTTGATGTCAGTTGACGGAGCCATCTTGACGTTAGTTGACGTCACAAGTTTGACATCGACGTCGCCCTCTTGACGTTAGTTGACGTAGCCATCTTGAAGTTTACTTTAACGTTGACGTCGCCTTGTTGATGTCGCCCGGTTTACGTCGCTACGTTGACGTCGACGTCACCCTCTTGATGTTAGTTGACTTCACCTTTTGACATTAGTTGACGAAGTCATCTTGACGTTAGCTGACGTCACAAGGTTGACATCGACGTCGCCCTCTTGACGTTAGTTGAAGAAGCCATCTTGACGTTAGACGATATTTAGATGCTGACGTCGACGTCGCCTTCTTAAGGTTGAATGACTTAGCCATCTTGGCGTAAGTCGATATTTAGACGTTAGTACATCCTCTTGACGTTCGCCCTCTTGACGTCAATTGACGTAGCCATCTTAACGTGAGTCGTATTAAGACGTTGACTTACGTTTACATTGACGTCGCCAGGTATTCGTTGACGTCAACAAAGCCTTCTAAACGTTAGTTGACGTCGGCGTCTACGTCATCCTTTTAACGTTAATTGACGTCTCCAGGTTGACGTTGACGTCGCTAAGTTGACTTCGCCAGGTAAACGTTGTTGTCGACGTTACATTCTTCATTTTGAATGACGTAGCCATCTTGACGTAAGTTGTCGTCACAATGTTGACGTCGATGTGGCTTATTTGACGTTGACGTTTCCAGGTTTACGCTGACATCGACGTAGCCTTCTTAACGTTAGTTGACGTCGCCAAGATGACGTTGACGTCGCCAGGTGAACGTCAACGTCGACGTCTTCCTCTTAACGTTAGTTGACGTCGCCAAGTTGACGTTCACGTCGCCTGGTTTAAGTTTAAGTCGACGTAGCTATCTTAACGTTAGTTGACGACGCCATTTTGACGTCGACAGGTTTACGTCGCTATGTTGACGTCGACGTCGCCCTCTTGATGTTAGTTTACGTAGCCATCTTAAAGTTAGTTGACATCACAAGGTTGACGTCGACGTCGCTCTCTTGACGTTGACGTTGACATCGCCAGGTTTAAGTTTAAGTCGACGTAGTTTTCTTAACGTTAGTTGACGTCGCCATTTTGACGTCGACAGGTTGACGTCGCTATGTTGACGTCGACGTCGCCCTTTTGGTGTTAGTTTACGTAGCCATCTTGACGTTTACTTTAACGTTGGCGTAGCTTTTTTACCGTTGCCCTCTTGATGTTAGTTGACGTCGTCTCTTGACGTTAGTTGACGTAGCCATCTTGACATAAGTTGACATCGACGTCGCCCTCTTGACGTTAGTTGACGTAGCCATTTAACGTTAGTTGACGTAGCCATTTAACGTTAATTGACGTTGTCACGTTGACGTTGACGTCGCCAGGTTAACGTTGAACTTCTTCATGTTGAATGACGTAGCCTTTTTAACGTTAGTTGAGGTCGCCAGGTTGACGTTGACGTCGCCAGGTTAACGTAAACGTCGATGTCGACCTAGTAACGTTAGTTGATGTCGTCAAGGTTGACGTCGACGTCGATCACTTGACGTTGACGTTGACGTCGCCAGGTTGACGAAGAAGTCGACGTTTCCTTTTTAACGTAACTTGACGTCACAAGGTTGACCTCGACGTCGTCCTCTTGACGTTAGTTGACATAAGCCTTCTTAACGTTAGTTGACGTCAACTTTTTACGTCGACAGGTTGACGTCGCTTTGTCGACCCTCGTGTTAGTTTACGTAGCCATCTTGACGTTAGTTGATGTCACAAGGTTGACGACGTCAACGTCGCTCTCTTGACGTTGACGGTGATGTTGCCAGGTTTAATTCAATTTAGCCATCTTGACGTAAGTCATATTAAGACGTTGACGTCTGACCTTTTTACGTTTATCTTGACAATGACGTTGCCCCATGATGTAAGTTTACGTAGCCATCTTGACGTTAGTTGACGTCACAAGTTTAACGTCGACGTCACTTTGATGTCTTGTCGTTTACTTTAACGTTGACGTAGTTTTCTTAACGTTAGTTGACGTCGCCCTCTTGATGCTATTTGACGTCGCCTCTTGACGTTAGTTAACGTAGCCAACTTGACGTTAGTTGACGTCACAAGGTTTACATCGACGTCGCCCTCTTAACGTTAGTTGACGTAGCCATCTTGACGTGAGGCGATATTTAGAATTTGACGTCGACGTCGCCTTCTTAATGTTGAATGACGTAGCCATCTTGACGTTAGTCGATATTTACTCGTTAGTACACCCTCATGACGTTAGCCCTGTTGACGTCAATTTACGTAGCCATCGTGCCGTAAGTTGTATTAAGACGTTGACGTTGACTTTTTACGTTTATCTTGACGTTGTCGTTGCCCCTGATGTAAGTTTACGTAGCCATCTTGACGTTAGTTGACGTCACAAGAATAACGTCGATGTCGCTCTCTTGACGTTGACGTCGCCAGGTTTGCTTTAACTTCGATGTAGCCTTCTCAACGTTAGGTTGAAGACGCTATGTTGACGTCGATGTCGCCCTTTTGATGTTAGTTTACTGAGCCATCTTGACGTTGACGTCTGACATCTTCACGTTAGTTGACCTCGCCAGGTTTGACGTAACAAGGTTGAGGTCGGCGTCTACGTCACCCTTTTAACGTTAATTGACGTCGCGAGGTTGACATTGAGGTCGCTAGGTTGACGTTGACATCGCCAGGTTAACGTACACGTCGACGTCGCCCTCTTACTCACTTACTCATCCGGTAAGTTACCTCCTCACTCCGTCACTCACTCACTCACTCACACACCGACTCACGCACTAAGACACTCACTCAGTCACTAATTCACTTAATTCCTTACTCACTCACTTATTCAATTACTCACTCAGTCTCTCATTCACTTACTCATTTATTCACTCACCCACTCAGTCAGTTAGTCACTCACTTACTCAGTCATTTAATCACTCGCGCACTCACTTCAGCACTCATTCTCTCAGTTGCTCAGTCAGTCTCTCAGTCAGTCACTCATTTAATTTCTTATTCACTCACTCACTTACTCACTCACTCACTCACAAACTAGGGTTAGGGTATAATAGGGTAATCTCCCTTCTAATATAGCTTTTCTAAAGTTAATGTCGTTTAGATATATATATTAGAGTTATCACCCTTCTAATATAGCTGATCTTAATCTATTGTTATTGAAAACTGTATAATAGAATTATCTCCTTACTAATATAGGTATACCAAATCTGATGTTTTTGAGAACTGTATACAGAGTTACCTCGCTGGTAATATAGATGCTCACTCACTCACTCACTCACTCACTCACTCACACTCTCACTCTCACTCTCACTCTCACTCTCACTCAAGTAAATGTTTTTTAGACCTATATATTAGAGGTCTCTTCCAATTTTAATGTTGTTGAGACCTATATAATAAAGTAATCTCCCTTCTAATATAGCTGAACTTAAATTACTGTTATTGAGAACTGTATAATAGAGTTTTCTCCCTTCTTATGTAGCTGTTTTTAATTTATTGTTGTTCAGAACTGTATAAGAGAGTTATCTCCCTTCTTATATAGCTTTACAAATTTAATATTGTTGAGAACTGTATGATCGATTTATCTCCCTTCTTATTTATCTATATTCAATGTAATGTTGTTAAGAATCGTATAATAGACTTATCTCCCTTCTTATACAGCTGTTCTTAATATAATGTTGCTGAGAACAGTATAAAAGAATTATCTCCTTCCTAATATAGCTATACCAAATGTTATGGTGTTGAGAACTGTATACAGAGTTATCTCCCTCCTAGTTGCTCTTAAGTTCATATTGTTGAGAACTGTGTAACAGAGTTATCTCCCTTTTTATATAGCTGCTCTGAAGTTAATATTATTGAGAGCTGTAAAATATAGTAATCTCCCTTCTGATATACTTGATCCTAATCTAATGATGTTGAGATCTGTATACTATTATAGATTTATCTCCCTTCTCCCTAGCTGCTCTAAGGTTAATTTTATATATTATAGAGTTATGCCCCTTCTAATATATCTCGTTTTACGTTAATGATGCTAAGAACTGTATAAAAGAGTTATCTCAATCACTCACTCACTAACTCACTAACTCATTCACTTATATAGCTGTTCAAAAAATAATTTAAAAAACTATAAAATAGAGTTATCTCCCTTCTTATATAGCTTCTTTTATAGCTGCTCTTAGGTTCTTTTGTTGCGATATTATATGCCCCTTCTAATATCGCTCGTTTTACGTTAATTTTGTTGAGACCAACATAATATAGTAATCCCCCTTTTAATATAGCTGATCTCAGTCACTCAATCAGTCACTAAGTCACTCAGCCACTCAGTCACTCAGTCACTCGCTAGTTCACTCACTCACTGGCTCATCCAGTCACTCATTCACTCAAATAGTCACTAAATCATTCACTTCGGCGCTCACATAGTCACTCACCCATTCACTCACCCATTCACTCAGACATTCACCCAGACATTCATTCAGTCATTCAGTCACTCAGTCATTCAGTCACTCATCACTCACTCACTCACTCACTCACTCACTTACACCTAATTCCTTACTTACTCTTTCATTCAGTAAGTGACTTACTTAGTCACTCAGTCAATCAGTAAGTGACTCACTCACTCACTCACTCACTCACTCACTCACTCACTCACTCACTCACACTCATACTCACTCACACTCACACTCACACTCTCACTCTCACTCATCACTCACTCACTCACTCACTCATTCACTCACTCACTCACTCACTCAGTAAGTTACTTATTTACACCTAATTCCTTACTTACTCTTTCATTCAGTAAGTGACTTACTTAGTCACTCAGTCACTCAGTAAGTGACTCTCTCGCTCACTCGATCACTCACTCACTCACTCACTCACTCACTCACCCAGTAAGTCACTTATTCAGTCACTTAATTCCTTACTTACTCTTTCATTCAGTAAGTGACTTACTTACAGACTCAGTCAATCAGTAAGTGACTCACTCACTCACTCACTCACTCACTCACTCACTCACTCACTCACTCACTCACTCACTCACTCACTCACTCACTCACTCACTCACTTACTCACTCACTCACTCACTCACTCACTTCACTTATTCATTCACTTATTCACTCACTTATTCACTCACTTACTCACTCCGTCACTCCGTCGCCCAGTCACTCACCCACCCAATCAATCATTAACTCACTCATTTACTCACTCACCCACCCACTCACTCATTCACTGAAACACTCACTCAGTCAGTCACCCTAACCTACCTAACCCTAACCCTTGAGAACTGTATAGTGGAGTTATCTCCCTTCTATTCATACTACACTATATGCAATGTTGTTGAAGACTGTAAACTAGAGTAATCTCCTTCAATCTAACTTTACTACTGTTAATGTTGTTGAGAAATCTATAATAGAGATCTACCTTAAATTATGTTCTAAAGTTAATCTTGTTGAGAACTGTATAATGGAGTTATCTCCCTTCTGTTCATACTACACTATAGTCAATGTTGTTGAAGACTGTAAACTAGAGTTATCTCCTTAAATATAACTTTACTAATGTGAATGTTGTTGAGAAATGTATAATCTTATAGCTGTTTTAAAGTTAATGTTGTTGAAAACTGTATAATAGAGTTATCTCCCTTTTAACCTTACTACCTTAAAGTCATGTTGTTGAAGACTGTAAACTAGAGTTATTTCCCTTCAAAATAATTTTACTAATGTGAATGTTGTTGAGAAATGTATAATAGAGTTATCTCTCTTTAAATCTTATTACTTTTTACTCAATGTTGTTGAAGACTGTAATATAGAGTTATTTTTCTTCAATATAACTTTACTAATGTGAATGTTGTTGAGAAATGTATAATAGAGTTATCTACCTTAAGTTATAGCGGTTCTAAGTTAATCTTGTTGAGAACTGTTTAATGGAGTTATCTCCCTTCTAATCATACTACACTATAGTCAAAGTTTGTTGAAGACTGTAAACTAGAGTTATCTCCTTCAATCTAACTTTACTAATGTTAATGTTGTTGAGAAATCAAAATAGAGTTATCTACCTTAAGTTATGGAAGTTAATCTCCCTTTTAACCTTACTGAACTATATTCAATGTTGTTGAAGACTGTAAACTAGAGTTATCTTACCACAATATAACTTTACCAATGTGAATTTTTTTGAGAAATGTATAATAGAGTTATGACTGTTATGGCTGTTATAAACTTAACCTTGTTGAGAACTATATAATGGAGTTATCTCCCTTCTATTCTTACTACAGTATGGTCAATGTTATTGAAGACTGTAAACTAGAGTTATCTTCCTTCAATATAACTTTAATAATGTGAATGTTGTTGAGAAATGTATAATAAAGTTATCTACCTTATGTTATAGCTGTTCTAAAGTTAATGTTGTTGAAAACTGTGTAATAGAGTTATCTCCCTTTTAATCTTAGTATGCTAAAGTCAATGTTGTTGAAGACTGTAAACTGGAGTTATCTTCCTTCAATATAACTTTACTAATGTGAATGTTGCTGAGAAATGTAAAATAGAGTCATCTACCTTATGTTATAGCTGTTCTAAAGTTAATCTTGTTAAAAACTGTATAATAGAATTATCTCCCTTTTAACAATACTATACAAAAGTTATTTAAGGCAATTTGATTTGTACCACATGATGGTAATCGTCCGAGCAAAGCGATCAGATGCGAGTTGCTTCAATAAAAAAGCCTAATGTTGTTGAAGACTATAAACTTGAGTTATTTCCCTTCAAAATAACTTTACTAATGTGAATGATGTTGAGTAATGTTTAATAGAGTTATCTCCCTTTTAATCTTAGTATGCTAAAGTCAATGTTGTTGTAGACTGAAAACTAGAGTTATCTTTCTTCAATATAATTTCAATAATATTAATGTTCTTGAGAAATGTATAATAGAGTTATCTACCTTAAGTTGGAGTTATCTCCCTTCTATTCATACTACACTATAGTCAATGTTGTTGAAGACTGTAAACTAGAGTTATCTTTCTTCAATATAACTTAAATAATATTAATGTTGTTGAGAACTGTATGGTAGAGTAGTCTACCTTATGATATATCTGTTCTAAAGTTAATCTAAATGAAAACTGTATAAAAGACTTATCTACCTTATGTTATAGCTGTCCTAATGTTAATCTTGTTATAAACTGTATAATAGAGTTATCTCCCTTCTAATCTTGGTATGCTATAGTCAATATTGTTGAAAACTGTAAACTGGAGTTATCTTCCTTCAATATAACTTTACTAATGTGAATGTTGTTGAGAAATGTATAATAGAGTTATCTACCTTATGTTATAGCTGTGCTCAAGTTAATCTTGTTGAAAACTGTATAATAGAGTTACCTCCCTTCTAATCTAACTACATTAAAGTCAATGTTCTTGAAGACAGTAAACTAGAGTTATCTCCCTTCAATATAACTTTACTAATGTGAATGTTGCTGAGAAATGTATAATAGAGTTATCTGTCTTATAGTTATAGCTGTTCTAAAGTTAATGTTATTGGAAACTGTATAATAGAGTTATCTCCCTTTTATTCTTAGTATGCTAAAGTCAATGTTGTTGAAGACTGTAAACTGGAGTTATCTTCCTTCAATATAACTTTACTAATGTGAATGTTGCTGAGAAATGTAAAATAGAGTCATCTACCTTATGTTATAGCTGTTCTAAAGTTAATCTTGTTAAAAACTGTATAATAGAATTATCTCCCTTTTAACAATACTATACAAAAGTTATTTAAGGCATTTATTTTACACATGATTAACTGACAAAGCGTCGATAGTTGATAAAAGCCAATGTTGTTGAAGACTATAAACTTGAGTTATTTCCCTTCAAAATAACTTTACTAATGTGAATGATGTTGAGTAATGTTTAATAGAGTTATCTCCCTTTTAATCTTAGTATGTTAAAGTCAATGTTGTTGAAGACTGTAAACTAGAGTTATCTTTCTTCAATATAACTTTACTAAAAATGAATGTTTTTGAGAAATGTATAATAGAGTTATTTACCTTATTTTATAGCTTTTCTAAAATTCATGTTATGGAAAACTGTATAATAGAGTTATCTCCCTTTTAATCTTACATCAGTATAGTCAATGTTGTTGTAGACTGTAAACTAGAGTTATTCCTTTAAACCCTTTGCCTTAGAGAGAATGTTGTTGAGACTATTAACTAGAGTTATCTTCTTCAGTAATATTTTACTAAAGTAATGTTGTTGAGAAATGTATAATAGAGTTATCTCCTTTATCTTATAGCTGTTCTATGTAAATGTTGTTGAAAAACTGTAAATAGAGTTATACCTTATGTTATAAACTTTTGTAAAGTTAATGTTGTTGAGAGTATAATGAGTTATCTCTCTTCAAACTTATACACTAAAGTCAATGTTGTTGAAGACTGTAAATAGAGTTATTTTCCCTTCAATATAACTTTACTAATTGAATGTTGTTGAGAAATGTATAATAGAGTTATCTCCTTAATAAAAAGCTTTCTAAGTTAATCTTGTTAGAACTGTATAATAGAGTTATCTCCCTTTATTCTTATACTATAGTCAATGTTGTTGAAGACTGTAAACTAGAGTTATCTTCCCTTCAAATAACTTTACACTAATGTTGTTGAGAAATGGAGTTATCTCCCTTTTAATCTTATACTAAAGTCAATGTTGTTGAAGACTGTTTAACTAGAGTTATCTTTCTATCCTTATTTCACTAAGTTAATGTTGTTGAAGACTGTAAACTAGAGTTACTCCTTCAATATCTTTACAAGTGAATTTGTTGGAAATGTTTATTATCTCCTGTTAACTGTAAATGCTAAGTTGTTGAAATGTATAACTAGAGTTATCTTCCTTAATTAACTTTCTAAGTTAATGTTGTTGAAAACTGTATAATAGAGTTATCTTCCCTTATTAATCTTTTACTAAAGTTAATGTTGTTGAAGACTGTAAACTAGAGTTATCTCCCTTCATATACTTGCCTAATGTCAATGTTGTTAAGAATGTAAATAGAGTTATCTCCTTCATCTATAGCTTTACTAATGTTAATGTTGTTGAGAAATGTATAATAGAGTTATCTCCTTAATCTTATTCCAAAAGGCAATGTTTTGAAGACTGTAAATAGATTATCTTCCCTTCTATATACTCAACTAAGTGAATGTTGTTGAAATGTAAATAGAGTTATCTCCTTATTTATAACTTTACTAATTGAATGTTGTTGAGAAGTATAATAGAGTTATCTCCTCTTTAAATCTTATATACTATAATGTTGTTGAAGACTGTAAACTAGAGTTATTTCCCTTCAATATAACTTTACTAATGTAATGTTGTTGAGAATCTATAATAGAGTTATCTCCCTTAATTATAGCTGTTCTAAAGTTAATCTTGTTGAGACTGTATAATAGAGTTATCTCCCTTAATATCTACTACATTAAAGTCAATGTTGTTGAAGACTGTAAAATAGAGTTATTTCTTCCTTTCAATATACCCTTTAACTTTAAAGTGTAATGTTGTTGAGAAATGTAAATAGAGTTATCTACCTTATGTTATAGCTGTTCTAAAGTTAATGTTGTTGAAGAAATGTATAATAGAGTTATCTCCCTTCTAATCTTATACTATAGTCAATGTTGTTGAAGACTGTAAACTAGAGTTATTCCTATTACTGCTATAATTGTAGAGTTATCTACCTTATGCTATAGCTTTCTAAAGTTAATGTTGTTGAAGACGTATAATAGAGTTATCTCCCTTTTAACCTTAGTATACTAAGTCAATGTTGTTGAAGACTGTAAACAGATTTTTCTTTCCCCTTTAATATAACTTACTAATGTTAATGTTGTTGAGAAATGTATAATAGAGTTATCTACCTTAATTTTTAGCTGTTCTAAAATTAATTTGTTGAAACTGTATAATAGAGTTATCTCCCTTTAATCTTAGTATCCCAAAGTAATGTTGTTGAAGACTGTAAACTGGAGTTATCTTCCTTCAATATAACTTTACTTATGTTAATGCTGTTGAGAAATCTATAATAGAGATCTACCTTAAGTTATAGCTGTTCTAAAGTTAATCTTGTTGAGATCTGTATAAGGAATGGAGTTATCTCCCTTATGTTCATACTACACTATAGTCAATGTTGTTGAAGACTGTAAACTGGAGTTATCTTCCTTCAATATATTTACTAATGTTAATGTTGTTGAGAAATCTATAATAGAGTTATCTACCTTATGTTATAGCTGTTCTAAAGTTAATGTTGTTGGGAACTGTATAATAGTTATCTCCCTTCTAACCTTACTACACTATAGTCAATGTTGTTGTAGACTGTAAACTAGAGTTATCTCCCTTTGAATCTTACTACCTTAGAGACAATGTTGTTGAAGACTATTAACTAGAGTTATCTCCCTTTTAACCTTACTACACTATAACCCTAACAATGTTGTTGTAGAGTGTAAACTAGAGTTATCTCCCTTTTTCCACCTATCTGAAATATTTAAATATCAATGGAAAGAGGGGACTTTCAGCTATCTAAAAATATAAAATCTATTTCTTTATAACATTTTAACTTTGAGAAATAGGGTATGAAAGATGAACGGAAAAAACGTCAATTATTCCCTTAAAATTAGCATATCTACTAGGCTATTTAATATAGAAGGTTGAAATTTTGCACAACGCAAGTCTACATGTATCTCTACAAAATTACAATGGCTTTTTGGAAAATTTTGTTTTGTTTTGAAGATATTGATAGAAATCAAAATTTTGCGAGTGCATTTACGAAAAATTGAATTTTTTAAAAAACTATTCATTTTATAAAAAAAAAGCCAACGTTAACTTATAGAGGACATCGTGAGCTTTAGCTGAAGCCAAAGTTTGTAAAAATCGCATAAATTGTGAGCGAGATATGCTTTTAAAAAATTGCAGTTTCTTTCAACATTTTGCAAACACATGTAAACCTTACGTAATTAACGATCATCTTGTTAAAAGATTGTCTTTCATGCTGTAGAAATCTTTAAACACCTTTTAGGCATCGATATGAACCGATAACCACACAATTAGAGTGCTAAAACAATGGTTTAGCACATGTTAAAACACCCCTACCCACCAATCATAAAATTTCTCTGTTTACATGTGACGTAAAGATGAATGGGAAATCACGTGACTTCTGGATTCCCCCAAAGCAAATCTGATCGATAAACGCAATGTCATTGGACGAACTTAGAAAAGGTTTATTTAGCTGATGACGTAGTACTCAAAAATGTCAACTGACAACGTAATTTGTACGTCTACATAGAGGATTACCCCATTTTGTTCTATAAATAGATTATCTTTACGGACCGATATCTGACAAACTACTGAAGCGATTGAGCTAAAATTTTTACTAGATGAGTTTCTTTTAATACTAAATAGAATGGATATCAACTTAACACGTTTCTTGAGTGAAATACACCTAGAACGATAAGGTTGTCAACCCGCTTTAAATCTTATTACTTTATACTCAATGTTGTTGAAGACTGTAAAATAAAGTTATTTCCCTTAAATATAACTTTACTAATGTTAATGTTGTTGAGAAATCTATAATAGAGTTATCTACCTTAAGTTATGGCTGTTCTAAAGTTAATCTTGTTGAGAACTGTATAATGGAGTTATCTCCCTTCTATTCATACTACACTATATTCAATATTGTTGAAGACTGTAAACTAGAGTTATCTTCCTTCAATATAATTTTACTAATGTGAATGTCGTTGAGAAATATATAATAGAGTTATCTACCTTATCTTATAGCTGTTCTAAAGTTAATCTTGTTAAAAACTGTATAATAGAGTTATCTCCCCTTTAACCTTACTGCACTAAAGTCAATGTTTTTGAAGACTGTAAACTAGAGTTATCTCCCTTCAAAATAACTTTACTACAGTGAATGTTTTTGGGAAATGTATAATAGAGTTATCTCTCTTTAAATCTTATTACTTTATACTCAATGTTGTTGAAGACTGTAAAATAGAGGTATTTCCCTTCAATATAACTTTACTAATATGAATGTTGTCTAGAAATGTATAATAGAGTTATCTACCTTATGCTATAGCTGTTCTAAAGTTAATGTTGTTGAAAACTGTGTAACAGAGTGAACTCCCTTTTAATTTTAGTATGCTATAGTCGATGTTGTTGAAGACTGTAAACTAGAGTTATCTCCCTTCAAATAACTTTACTACAGTGAATGTTGTTGAGAAATGTATAATAGAGTTATCTCTCTTTAAATCTTATTACTTTATACTCAATGTTGTTGTAGACTGTAAACTACAGTTATCTCCCTTCAATATAACTTTACTAATATGTATGTTGTTGAGAAATGTATAATAGAGTTATATACCTTTTGCTATAGCTGTTCTAAATTTAATGTTGTTGAGTACCGTATAATAGTTATCTCCCTTCCAACCTTACTACACTATAGTCAATGTTGTTGAAGACTGTAAACTAGAGTTATCTCCCTTCAATATAACTTTACTTATCAGAATATTGTTGAGAAATGTATAATAGCGTTATTTACCTTAAGTTATAGCTGTTCTAAATTAATCTTGTTGAGAGTAATGGAGTTATCCCCCTTCTAATCATACTACACTATAGTCAATGTTGTTGAAGACTGTAAACTAGAGTTGTCTTACTTCAATATAACTTAAGTAATGTAAATGTTGTTGAGAAATGTATAATAGAGTTATCTACCTTATGTTATAGCTTTTCTAAAATGTTAATGTTGTTGAGGACTGTTAACTAGAGTTATCTCTATCCTTACTACACTATAGTCAATTTTGTTGAAGACTCCCTTCAAAATAACTTTACTAATGTGAATGTTGTTGAGAAATGTATAATAGAGTTATCTCTCTTTAAATCGTATTACTTTATATGTTGTTGAAGACTGTAAAATAGAGTTATTTCCCTTTAATCTAACTTTACTAATGTGAATGTTGTTGAGAAATGTATAATAGAGTTCTCTCCCTTAAGTTATGGCTGTTCTAAAGTTAATCTTGTTGAGAACTGTATAATGGAGTTATCTCCCTTCTATTCATATTACACTATAGTCAATGTTGTTGAAGACTGTAAACTAGAGTTATCTTCCTTCAATATAACTTTGCTCATGTGAATGTTGTTGAGAAATGTATAATAAAGTTATCTACTTATGTTATAGTTTTTCTAAAGTTAATGTTGTTGAGGACTGTAAACTAGAATTATCTCCCTTCTATCCTTACTACACTATAGTCAATGTTGTTGAAGGCTAAACTAGAGTTATCTCCCTTCAAAATAACTTTACTAATGTGAATGTTGTTGAGAAATGTAAAATAGAGTTATCTCTCTTTAAATCTTATTACTCTAAATCAATGTTGTTGAAGACTGTAAAACAGAGTTATTTCCCTTCAATCTAACTTTACTAATGTGAATATTGTTGAGAAATGTAAAATAGAGTTATCTCTATAGTCAATGTTGTTGAAGGCTAAACTAGACTTATCTCCCTTCAAAATAACTTTACTAATGTGAATGTTGTTGAGAAATGTATAATAGAGTTATCTCTCTTTAAATCTTATTACTCTAAATCAATGTTGTTGAAGACTGTAAAACAGAGTTATTTCCCTTCAAAATAACTTTACTAATGTGAATGTTGTTGAGAAATGTATAATAGAGTTATCTCTCTTTAAATCTTATTACTCTAAATCAATGTTGTTGAAGACTGTAAAACAGAGTTATTTCCCTTCAATCTAACTTTACTAATGTGAATGTTGTTGAGAAATGTAAAATAGAGTTATCTCCCTTCAAAATAACTTTACTAATGTGAATGTTCAGAAATGTATAATAGAGTTATCTCTCTTTAAATCTTAATACTTTATACTCAATGTTGTTGAAGACTGTAAAATAGAGTTATTTCCCTTCAATCTAACTTTACTAATGTGAATGTTGTTGAGAAATGTAAAATAGAGTTATCTCCCTTCAAAATAACTTTACTAATGTGAATGTTGTTCAGAAATGTATAATAGAGTTATCTCTCTTTAAATCTTAATACTTTATACTCAATGTTGTTGAAGACTGTAAAATAGAGTTATTTCCCTTCAATCTAACTTTACTAATGTTAATGTTGTTGAGAAATCTATAAAAGAGTTATCTACCTTATGTTATAGCTGTTCTAAAATTAATGTTGTTGAAAAATGTATAATGGAGTTATCTCCCTTTTAATCTTAGTATGCTAAAGTCAATGTTGTTGAAGACCGTAAACTAGAGTTATCTTTCTATACCTTATGTTATAGCTGTTCTAAAGTTAATCTTGTTGAAAACTGTATAATAAAGTTATCTACCTTATGTTATAGCTATTCTAAAGTTAATCTTGTTGAAGACTGTATAACAGAGTTACCTCCCTTCTAATCTTACTACATTAAAGTCAATCTTGTTGAAGACTGTAAACTAGAGAAATGTATAATAGAGTTATCTACCTTAAGTTATAGCTGTTCTAAAGTTAAAGTTGTTGAAAATTGTATAATAGAGTTATCTCCCTTATGCTATAGCTGTTCTAAAGTTAATGTTGTTGAAAACTGTATAATAGAGTTATCTCCCTTTTAATCTTAGTATGCTAAAGTCAATGTTGTTGAAGACTGTAAACCAGAGTTATCTTACTTCAATATAACTTTACTAATGTGAATGTTGTTGAGAAATGTATAATAGAGTTATCTACCTTATGTTATGGCTGTTCTAAAGTTAATGTTGTTGAAACTGTATAATAGAGTTATCTCCCTTTGAATTTTAGTATACTATAGTCATTGTTTGTAGACTGTAAACTAGAGTTAACTTTCTGAAAATTAACTTTTTAATAATTTTAATGTTTTTGAGAACTGTATAATAGAGTTATCTACCTTATGTTATAGCTGTTCTAAAGTTAATCTTGTTAAAAACTGTATAAAAGATGTTATCTCTCTTTTAATTTTACTATACTATAGTCAATATTGTTCAGAGATGTATAATGGAGTTATCTTCCCTTTACCCTTACTGCACTATAGTCAATGTTGTAGACTATAACTAGAGTTATCTCCTTTTAATCTAACTTAACTTATGTTTTATCACCTCAGTCACCTCACGCAGCAACCTCACATCAGTAACCTTACCTCACCCCAGTCACGTCATTCTCCTGATCTCTGGCACCGCACCTAAGTAAGCTCAATTACCTCATTCACTTCGTCTCATATCAATCACCTTAAAGCAGTCACCACAATAACCTCAGTCAACTCAATCACCTCACATTTCACCTTAGACACCTCACTTCAGTCACCTCACATTTCACCTTAGACACCTCACTTCAGTCACCTCACATTTCACCTTAGACACCTCACTTCAGTCACCTCACATTTCACCTTAGACACCTCACTTCAATCACCTCACATTTCACCTTAGACACCTCACTTCAGTCACCTCATAACTGCCACCTTGTGTCAGTCACATCTCTTTCCTCAGTGCTCTAAGTAAGCTCAGTCATCTCACCTTAGTCACCTCAGTCATCTCAATCACCCCACCTGTCAACTCAATCTCTTCAGTCACCTGTCTATTCAATCACCTTAGTCACCTATATCAACTCTGTCACCTCAATCATCTCACCAGTTACCTCACCTCAGTTAACTCAGTCACCTCACCTAAGTCACCCGAAATCGGTCACCTCCGTCTCCACACCTCAATAATATCACTACAGTCACTAATTTCACTCACCTCAATCACCTAAGATAACTTAGTCACTTCATCTCAGTTACCTCAATCACCTCATAGACCTGATCTCAGTCAGCAGTCACCTCACCATAATCAACTCACCTCACCTCAGTATCCTCACTCCCAATAAGGGCTCATTTGTAAGCTTTAAAAAGCACCTAATATGAGCTTAATATTAAGCTCACAATTATCCCTAATATGGGTCCTTTTTAAGCTTCAAAACGCATCTAATATGAACCCATTTTCAAGCTCACAAGACTACTTTACATGAGATTATTTTAAGCTCAAAATGCCAAGTATTATGGGTCCATTTTCTAGCTCAAAACACTAAAAATGAGCTCGATGTGTCTCCGATGTGAGCCTATTTTAAGCTCATAGGACTTCTAAATATGGGCTCATTTGTAACCTCACAATTGTCCCTAATATGATCCCTATTTTAAGCTTAAAATTGTTCCTCATATGAGCCCATTTTTAAGCTCATAGGACTTTTTAATATGAGCTCATTTGTCAGCTCATAAGACTACTTTATATGAGCCTATTTTTAAGCTCATAGGACTTCTTAATATGGGCTCATTTGTCAGCTCGTAAGACTACTTTATATGAGCTCATTTTAAATCTCAAAATGCCACGTATATTGGAGCTCGATTTTAAGGTCAAAATTGTCCCCAATATTGGCCCTTTTTTAAGCTTCAAAAAGCACCTAATATGAACTTATTTTTAAGCTCATTGGACTTAATATGAGCCCAGTTGTCATGTCATAAAACTACTTTATATGAGCTTATTTTAAGCTCAAAATACAACGTATTATGGGTTAATTTTCGAGCGAAAAAGGCCTATTATGAGCTAAATTTTAAGCTCAAAATACCACCTTACTTCAGCTTAATTTTAAGCTCAAAATTGTCCCTCAAATGGGCCCCATTTTAAGATCAAATTCGTGCCCAATATGAGCCCATTTTTTCATATTCAAAGACTACTTTATGATCTCATTTTTAAGCTCAAAATGCAACGTATTGTTTGTCTATTTTCGAGCTCAAAAGATCACCTAATATGAGCTCAATTTGAAGCTCAAATTTGTCCCTAATTTGGGTTTTTTCAAGATTCAAAAAACACCTAAGATGAACCCATTTTTAAGCTCATAGGACTTGATATGAGCCCAATTGTCAGTTAATTTTTATGAGCTCCTTTTAAGCTCAAAATGCCACGTGTTATGTGTCCATTTTAGAGCTAAAAAACAACACCTTTTATGAGCTCGATTTAAGGCTCAAAATTGTCCATAATATCAGCTCATTTTCAGCCCAAAAGACTTCTTTATATCAGCTCATTTTAAGCTGAAAATGCCACTATTAAAGGGCCATTTTCAAGCTAAAAAAACACAGCTAATATTAGCCAATTTTTAAGCTCAAAATTTCGCGTATATTTGGTCCATTTTAAACTCAAAAGACCACTTAATATGGCCTCGATTTTAAGCTCAAAATTGTCCATAATATGAGCTTATTTGTCTGCCCAAAAGACTAGTTTATATCAGCTTATTTTAAACTCAAAATGCCACGTATTATGGGGCCATGTTCAAGGTCAAAAGACCACCCAATATCATGTCATTTTTTTAAGCTCAAAATGCCACGTATTTTGGGTCCATTTTAGAGCCCAAAAGATAGCTCGATGTTAAGCTAAAAATTGTCCCTGATATGAGCCCATTATTTAAGGTATTTAAGGTTCATATGAGCTGATTTGTCAGCTACTTTATATGAGCCCATCTTTAAGCTCATATGTCTTCTAAATGTGAGCTCATTTCTCATCCCATAAGACTACTTTATATGAGCTCATTTAAAAGCTCAAAATGCCACGTATTGTTCGTTCATTTTCAAGCTCAAAAGACCACCTAATATGAGCTCTATTTGTTTTAAGCTCATAGGACTTAATATGAGCCCATTTTAAGCTCAAAATTGTCCCTAATATGAGCCCATCTGTCAGCTCATATGATTACCTAATATGAGCTCAATGTTAAGCTCAAAATTGTTTTTAATATTGGCCTCTTTTAAGCTTCAAATTCACTAAATTAAAAACTCTATGAAAAACGCTATTAAAAACGGTATCAAAAACTCATTCACTCAGTCACTTAGTCACTCAGTCACTTAGTTCACTCACTCACTTAGTTCACTCACTCACTCACTCACGCCATCACTCAATTACTCACCCACTCCCTCACTTATTTTTCAGCTCACTCACCATACACTCACTGACTCATTTATCAGCCCACTCACCATTCACTCACCACTAAGTCACTCACTCACTGAATCACTAATTTTTCACTCAGTCACTTACTCAGTTACACACTCACTGACTCACTCAGTCACTTACTCAGTTACACACTCACTTACTCACTCAGTCACTTACTCACTCACTCACTCACCACTCACTCACTCAATAACTCAATTAATCACTCAATAACTCAATTAATCACTCACTTATTTTTCAGCTCACTCACTATTAACTCACCACTAAGTCACTCACTCACTGAATCACTAATTTTACACTAAATCTCACACACACTCACTTACTCACTCATTCACTTACTCACTCAGTCACTCACTCGCCTAATCATTCACTCACTCATTCATCCAATCACTCACCACTTACTCAATTACTCACCCTCCCAGCTCACTCGCCAACTCAGTCACTCACTCACTAAATCACTCATTTTTTCAGCTCACTCACCATTCACTCACCACTAAGTCACTCACTGAATCACTAATTTTTCACTTAAACTCAATCACACAGTCACTTACTCACTCACTCACTCGCTCACTCACTACCTCGCTCACTCACTCACTAAATCACTCATTTTTTCAGTAAAACTAACTCACATACTCACTTAGTCATTCACTCACTCGCATAATCACTCACTCACTCGCCTAATCACTCACTCATTCACTCACTCATCCAATCACTCACCACTCACTCAATCAATCAATCACCCAACCACTCAATTACTCACCCACTCACTCATTTTTCAGCTAACTCACCAACTCACTCACTCACCCACTCACTCACTCATTTTTCAGCTCACTCACCAATAAGTCATTCACTCACTGAATCACTAATTTTTCAATAAAACTCACTCACACACTGACTTACTCATACAGTTACTCACTCACTCACTACCTCAACATTCACGCATCCAATCACTCACAACTCACTCAATCACTCACCACTCACTCAATCACTATTACTCAACCACACAACTGATTCCCTTTTCAGCTCACTTACCAACTCACTCAGTCACTTAGTCACGTACTCACTCACTCACTACCGCGCTCACTCAAAACTTACTCACATACTCATTTAGTCACTCACTCACTCGCCTAATCACTCACTCACTCATCCAATCACTCACCCAATCACCCAATCACTCAATTACTTACCCACTCATTTTTCAGCTCATTCACCAACTTACTCACACACACACTAAATCAATTATTTTTTAGCTCACTCACCATTCACTCACCACTAAGCCACTCACTCAATGAATCACTAATTTTTCACTAAAACTCACTCACTCTGTCACTTACTCACTCACTCCCTCACTCAGTCACTTACTCAGTCACTCAGTCACTCACTCACTCACTAAATCACTCACCCACTTACTCACTCATTTTTCAGCTCACTCACCAACTCAGTCACTCACTCACTAAATCACTCATTTTCAGCTCACTCACCATTTACTCACCAGTAAGTCACTCACTGAATCACTAATTTTTCACTAAAACTCAATCACACACTCACTTACTCACACAGTCACTAACTCACCCACTCACTCGCTCACTCACTACCACGCTCGCTCACTCACTCACTCACTAAATCACTCATTTTTTTTTCAGTAAAACTCACTCACTACTCACTTAGTCACTCGCTCACTCGCCTAATCACTCACTCACTCATCCAACCACCCAATAACCCAATTACTCACCCACCCATTTTTCAGCTCAGTCACCGACTTACTCACTCACACACTAAATCACTTATTTTTTAGCTCACTCACCATTCACTGACCACTAAGCCACTCACTCAATGAATCACTAATTTTTCACTAAAACTCACTCAGTCACTTACTCACTCACTTAGTCACTTATTCACTCACTCACTACCTCGCTCACTCACTCACTCGCCTAATCACTCACTCGCCTAATCATTCACTCACTCATCCAATCACTCACCACTCACTCATTTTTCACTTACTCACACACTCAGTAAACCACCCATTTTAAAACTCACTCACCAGACTCACTTACTCAGTCACTTACTCCCTCAGTCACTTACTCACTCCCTCACTCCCCTACACTCAGTCACTCACTCAGTCTCTTACTCACTCAGTCAATTACTCACTCACTCACTCACTCACTAACTCATTCACTAAACCATCCATTTTTAAGCCCACTCACCACTAAGTCACTCACTTACTTACTTACTAAATCACTAATTTTTCACTAAAACTCAATCACACATTCACTTGCTCAAAATCACTTACTCACACACTCACTCACTGAATCACTCATTTTTCACTAAAACTCAAACACACTCACTCAATCACTCCTCATTCAGTGACTTACTCAGTCACTCACTCAGTCGCTTACTCACTCCCTCACTCAGTCACTTACCCACTAACTTACTCACTCACTCAGTAAACCACCCATTTTTAAGCTCACTCACCACTAAGTCACTCACTTACTTAATCACTAATTTTTCACTTTTTTCAATTGTCACTCAGCTACTTACTCAGTCACCCCTCACTAACACACATAATCACTCACGTAATCACTCAATTTTCACTCAAACTCACACACACTCACTCAATGACAAACTCACTTACTCACTCAGTCACTTACTCACTCAGTCACTTACTCACTCAGTCACCCACAAAGTCAGTCAATCAGTCACTTACTCATTCACTCAGTCACTTACTCACTCACTCAGTCCCTTACATAGTTACTGAGTCACTTACTCACCAAAACTCACTCAGTCACTTACTCCCTCAGTAACAGACTCACTTACTCAGTCACTTACTCCCTCAGTCACTTACTCACTCCCTCACTCCCCCACACTCATTTTTAAGCTCACTCACCACTAAGTTTTTCTACTGTCACTTACCCTAAACTCACTCACACTATTTCACTTTACTCACTCCTCACCAACTCACTCACCAACTCACTCGCTCACTCACTAAACCACTCATTTTTAAGGTCAGTCACTCACTTACTGACTCACGTCAATTCGTTCACTCAAACTCCCTCGGTCACTTACTCACTCCTCACTCCCTCACTACCATCACTCTCATCACTCACTAAACCACTCATTATTAAGCTCACTCACCACTAAGTCACTTACTCACTCACTCACCCACTCACTGAATCACTCATTTTTCACTAAAACTCAAACACTCACTCACTCAGTGACTCACTCACTCACTAAACCACTCATTATTAAGCTCACTTCACCACTAAGTCACTTACTCACTCACTCACCCACTCACTGAATCACTCATTTTTCACTAAAACTCAAACACCACTCACTCACTACTCAGTACTTACTCAGCCTCACTTACTCACTTCATTCACTCACTCACTTACTCGACTCAATTTTCACTTGACAGTACCTTGAGTTCATTTTAAGCTCAAAATGCCACGTATATTTTAAGCTCATAAGACTTGTTAATATTAGACAACTTTATGTGAGCTCATTTTTAAGCTTAAAATTACACTTATATTAGGTCCATTTTCTTGCTGAAAAGACCGCTTAATATGAGCTCAGTTTTAAGCTCAAAATTGTCCCTAATATGGGCTGTATTTAAAGCTCACTCACTCAATCACTTACTCCCTCACGCCCTCACTCACTCAGTCACTTACTCACTCAGTCACTTGCTCACTCACTCCATCACTCACTCAGTCACTCACTCAGTCACTCACTCGCCCCCTCACTCAGTCAGTCACTCACTCAGTCACTCACTCACTCAGTCACTTACTCACTCAGTCACTTACTCACTCACTCCCCCACTCACTTACTCCCTTACTCACTCAGTCACTCACTCACTTACTCACTCAGTCACTCAGTCACTTACTCACTCAGTCACTTACTCAGTCACTCACTCATCACTCACTCAGTCACTTACTCACTCAGTCACTTACTCACTCACTCCATCACTCACTCAGTCACTCACTCACCCCCTCACTCACTCAGTCACTCACTCAGTCACTTAATCACTCAGTCACTCACTCAGTCATTCCCTCACTCACTCATTTCCTCACTAACTTACTCCCTCACTCACTTACTCACTCAGTCACTCAGTCACTCACTCACTCACTTACTCACTCTTTTACTCACTCAGTCACTTACTCACTCAGTCACTTACTCACTCACTTACTCACTCAGTCAATTACTCACTCAGTCACTTACTCCCTAACTCGTATAAGCAAATTTTTAAGCTCATAGGACTTCTAAATATTAGACTACTTTATATGACCTCGTTTTTAAGCACAAAATACAACTTAATATGAGCTCAATTTTATGAGCCAAGTTTAAGCTCATAGGGCTAGTAAATAAAAGACTACTTATGTGAGCTCATTTTTAAGCTCAAAATGCCACGTATATTAGATCTTCTTAAAATGAGCTCAATTTTGAGCTCAAAATATCACATTATATGAGTTTATTTAAAGCTCAAAATGCCAGGGTTAGGGTTAGGTTACAGGTCCATTTTCGAGCCAAAAACCACCTATCATCAGCTCAATTTTAAGCTCAAAAGGCCGCTTAATATAAGCTCAATTTTATGAGCCAATTTCAAACTCATAGAATTTGTTAATATTCAATGACTGTGAGCTCATTTTTAAGGTCAAAATGCCACGTATATCATGTCAATTATCTTGCTCAAAAGACCACTTAATAGGAGCTCAATTTTGAGCTTAAAATTTTCTTTGATATGAGCTCAATTGTAAGCTCAAAATTGTCCCTAATATGGGCTATATTTTAAGCTGAAAATTGTCCCTGATATGAGCCCATTTTAAACTCATTGGTCTTCTATTATTAGCTCATTTTAAGCTCAAAATGTCACGTATATAAGGTCCATTTTGTTGCTCTACAAACCACTTTATATGAGCTCATTTTTAAGCACAAAAGACCACTTAATATGAGCTCAATTCTAAGCTCAAAATTGTCCATTGATATGAGCCCATTTTTAAGCTCATAGGACTTGTAAATATAGGACAACTTTATGTGAGCTCATTTTTAAGCTCAAAATTACACTAATATTAGGTCCATTGTCTTGCTGAAAAGACCATTTGATATGAGCTCAGTTTTAAGCTCAAAATTGTCCCTAATATAGGCTGTATTTAAGCTAAAAATTGTCCCTTATATGAGCCCATTTTTAAGCTCAATTTTCGAACCAAAAACACCTATTATGAGCTCATTTTAAAGCTCAAAATGCCACTTAATATGAGCTCAATTTTATGAGCCAATTTTAAAGTCATAGGATTTGTTAATATACGACTACTTTGAGCTCATTTTAAGCTCAAAATGTCACGTATATTAGGTCCATTTTCTTGATCTAAAGACTACTTTATATGAGCTCATTTTTAACCACAAAAGACCACTTAATAT
>CM060203.1:164657-197207 GCA_030562195.1 Nipponacmea schrenckii | reverse complement strand
AAAGTCTACGTTAACCTTGCGACGTCGATGTCAACAAGGCGACGTCAACTAACGTTCAGACGTCAAATAACGTTAACGTCGCGTCATTCAACGTCTAAATGTCGACTTACGTCAAGATGGCTACGTCATTCAACGTTAAAAACCTTGTGACGTCAGCTAACGTTTAGGAGGCTACGTCGACATCAACGTAAGCCTGGCGACATCAACGTCAACGTTAATGTAAAGAGACGTCAACCTGGCGACGTCATTAAGGCGACATCAACGTTAAGACGTCAGACGTCAACGTATAAATACAACTTACGAAAAGATGGCTACGTCAACGTAACGTCATTCAACGTCTAAATATCAACTTTCGTCAAGATGGCTACATCAACTAACGTTAAGATAGCCACTTTAACTTACGTCAATGGGGACGTCAATTGCAACGTCAACTAACGTTAAGACTGTCCGTCTGGCGACGTCAACTAGCGTTAAGACATCAAATAAGAGGGCCTTAACGTAACGTCATTCAACGTCTAAATATCGACTTTATTATAGATGGCTACGTTACTAACGTCAAGAGGGCGACGTTGTATGTCGACTTCAACCTTGTGACGTCAACTAACGTAAAGATGGCTTTACAACTAATATCAAGAGGGTGACGTCGACGTCAACATAAGGTGACGTCGACTATGGCTACGTCAATTAACGTCAAAAGGGTGAGGTCGACGTCTACGTCAATGTCAACCTGGCGACGTCGACGTCAATCTGGCGACGTTAAGAGGGCGACGTTAATGTTATGTCATTCAACGTCGAGATGGATACAACTAACGTCAAGGACGACGTCAGTTGCATCGTTAACGTTAAGAAAGCGACGTCGACTATGGCTACGTCAATTAACGTCAACAATCAACAAAGCGACGTCACCTAACGTTAAGACGTCAGACGTGAACGTCTAAATATCGACTTACGTCAACTAATGTCAAGAGGACGACGTAGACGTCAACCTTGTGACGTCAAGTAAAGTTGAGAAGGCGACGTCGACGTCAACGTCAACCTGCCGACGTTAACGTCAACCTGGCGACGTCAACTAACCCTAAGAGGGCGACGTTTATGTAAACTTGGCGACGTTGTCATCCACGTCAACCTGGCGACGTCGATGTCAACCTGGAAACGTCAAGATGGATACTAATTGGAAATTATGTGAATAATTCTAGTTTATGTGAAGACATCCATTCTTTCGTTTCTTACGTATTGGGTAACATGAAAATTTAACGACAACCTCTTTTAAGACTACTTCCGTTACGTTTGAAGCACGTTTTCTTTAATGGATGTCCACATTATTATAATTTTCTTAATCAAATCATCTGGCAATGGGAAACAGAAAAAGCACACGTAAGGGGTCAACTCCTGAAAGATTCTTGAACGAAGTCGTTATTGAGGTAGCATTATTGATTTTCGTAGCGAAGGAAGTGTGACTGATGCCGATACGAATTCCGAGCAAGATCGTCTAATACCATGTCAATGTCAGCCTAAGCACCCGCCGAACTCTTATGCTGTTACAACCGCTACAAGTAATATTCTTACCGATATTACGTCTGGTTTGAATGATACTGCTACAGTTCCTGTCAGTGTGAACTCGAGTGGGCCGACATGTACTTCGTCTAAGTCAAAAAGAATAAAGTTAAAGAGTCTATTAGATCTACTGCAAACCCATCTACTACGAACTTTAGTGCCCATTTGCAATCAAACTCTTATGTAAACAACACAGTCTATTGTGCTATATCTAGTCATACTAATACCAAGAGGAGTCGAATTAGTAGTCTAATCAACCCAATGATCAAACTGAAGTACAGCTGTCGCCGCATTTAAGAGATATTATTGAAGAAGTGTGTGCAAAACCTTTATGAAGTTTTGTAGGATTTCCCTGTGCCGCAGCCCAAACTTCTACAGTTATGTTTTCTGCTAAATGTGCCATGCTCTTAGCAGATAAGAATTGAAGATTGACTGCACAGGCACCAGATTCTGATAAAAAAAAAAAAAAAAAAATCGTATATGTATTAAGAATAGAAAGGTACCTAAGGCGCCATCTTGTTCTAAAAAGTACTGGTCACGGAAGTAGGCAAAGATTACGTCATAGTACGGATTGAATAAATTCCTGTCCATTGATTTGTCAGACTTATTTGCGAGGTTTCTTCAAAACAAACCCTTTGTTGTGATTTTATCTGAGCGATGTTCTTGACATATGAGCAGTGTCGTGCGCTGGAATACGCCGAAAAGGGACACAATTTGGTTATAATAGGTCAGGCTGGAACTGGAAGAGCTTTTTTTTATTAAAGAATGTGTTAAAAAATTGTCAGAAAATTGTGGAAAACGTATCGCAATTACCGCCAGCAGGCACCAGATTCTGATATTTTTAAATCTAAAACTGCCTAATAATTATTAGATATCAAATAAGGACATTTACCATGCTAAAGTAGCCTCTTTGGACATTATTATTATTTTTTTTAATTCTGTGCTTGAATTTCCCGCATTATTTAATACAATATTTATGACCAATCAAACAAAAGCAATTTAAACAACTGCGGAGAATGACGTCATCTTTGTTTATCTTCCGTACCCCATACTTTTATATGGAGTAAGAATTAATGTATTTCGATAAAATACGACATTTTATACTGTTGTTATCATGTAAAAGGGTTTTTTTTTTTAGTTTAAGAAATATTTAACAATACTGTTTGAATGTCAAAGCATGTGAAAAACGGTATGAATTATGAAGATATAACGAGAAACATCGCCGAGGATCAGCAAGTAATGTAAGAACAAGATGGCGCCTTAGGTACCTTTCTATTCTTAATACATATACGAATTTTTTTTTTTTTTTTATCAGAATCTGGTGCCTGTGATTGACTGGTCTAAAGAAGACTCTCAATTAAGAGCTTTGGTTTGTATCGGCCCTAGAGTTAATTTGGTTTGTATCGGCCCTAGAGTTAATTTGGTTTGTATCGGCCCTAGAGTTAATTTGGTTTGTATCGGCCCTAGAGTTAATTTGGTTTGTATCGGCCCTAGAGTTAATTTGGTTTGTATCGGCCCTAGAGTTAATTTGGTTTGTATCGGCCCTAGAGTTAATTTGGTTTGTATCGGCCCTAGAGTTAATTTGGTTTGTATCGGCCCTAGAGTTAATTTGGTTTGTATCGGCCCTAGAGTTAATTTGGTTTGTATCGGCCCTAGAGTTAATTTGGTTTGTATCGGCCCTAGAGTTAATTTGGTTTGTATCGGCCCTAGAGTTAATTTGGTTTGTATCGGCCCTAGAGTTAATTTGGTTTGTATCGGCCCTAGAGTTAATTTTTTTGCCCCAAATAATTTGGTTTGTATCCCCATTAATTTTGGGTTGTATCGGCCCTAGAGTTAATTGTTTGATCGGCCCTAGAGTTAATTTGGTTTGTATCGGCCCTAGAGTTAATTTGGTTTGTATCGGCCCTAGAGTTAATTTGGTTTGTATCGGCCCTAGAGTTAATTCTTGCAGCAATTGTGGTTCTACTATGTATTCTATTGCTGTGTGTATCGGCCCTAGAGTTAATTCTTGCAGCAATTGTGGTTCTACTATGTATTCTATTGCTGTGTGTATCGGCCCTAGAGTTAATTCTTGCAGCAATTGTGGTTCTACTATGTATTCTATTGCTGTGTGTATCGGCCCTAGAGTTAATTCTTGCAGCAATTGTGGTTCTACTATGTATTCTATTGCTGTGTGTATCGGCCCTAGAGTTAATTCTTGCAGCAATTGTGGTTCTACTATGTATTCTATTGCTATGTGTGGGAAACTTATAAAGTAAATTAAAGGTTGTAATAGATCAAACTGTAAATATTTACATGTGTGCTTTTTGTGCAAATCAAAGAATCATAATAAATTAAACTGTTCTAGTGCAGTGAAAGCTTCTAATAAATCTACTGGTACTGGGAGTATAAATAGTAATACATCTTCTAACAGTCAGACCAGCAATAACTCTAATAACCTTGAAATACCGCTCTTAATCCAAATTGTGATAGTGATTTTGATTTGTGTGCTTCTACTCCAATAAATATCAATGTCGTAGAGTATGAACTTTCTCGTCATCCTGATCAAGAATTTGTTCCTTATCTTTGCAATGGTTTGAGTGAAGGATTTGATACCTTTGTTGATCCATTAGAATTATCTACTTATGAATGTTGGATGATGCTATTACCTCTATTCAAACTCATGGTTCTGAATCTTGGCTTTAAAGTGGCCATCTCAGATGCGTTTAAACTGCTTCCAATTCATCCCAGTCAGTGGAATTGTTTTTGTTTTCAATTTAATGGATCATATTATTTCTTTGAACGTTTAGTTTTTGGTTGCCGTAGTAGTACTAGAATTTTTGATATTTTGGCTTGTCCAGATCGCTTCAAATAATAATAATATATATCCAGTTTTTCATCTTTTAGATGATTTTTTAACTGTAAATAAAGCTTCTTTTTGTGCAGAAAGAACTATGGCAATATTGTTTTTTTTTTTTTATATATTTGGACATTTACAAATTCCTTTATCAACCAAAAAATGTATAGGGCCAGTGTGTGTTTTAGAATATTAAGGAATAATTCTTGATACTATTAATATGCAAGCTAGATTACCCTCTGATAAGGTAAAGCACATTGTTCAGTTCATTGAGACTATTTGGCTTCTGTCGATGTCGCCATTTTGATGTTAGTTTACGTAACAATCTTGACGTTAGTTGACGTCACAAGAATGACGTCGATGTCCCTCCTTTGACGTTGACGTCACCAGGTTTGCTTTAACGTCGATCTAGCCTTCTCAACGTTTCTTGACGTCGCTATGATGACGCGACGTCGCCCGATTGATGTTAGTTGTCGTCACAAGTTTGACGTCGACGTCGCATGTCGTTGACGTTGACCTCGCCAGGTTTACGTTGACGTCGACGTAGCTTTCTTAACGTTAGTTGACGTCGCCATTTTGACGTCGGCAGGTTGACGTTGCCATGTTGACGTCGCCATGTTGACGTCGACGTCGCCCTCCTGATGTTAGTTTACGTAGCCATCTTGACGTTTTCTTTAAGGTTGACGTAGTCTTCTTAACGTTAGTTGTCGTCGCCTTGTTGACGTCGCCAGGTTTACGTCGATATGTTGACGTCGACGTCGCCCTCTTGATGTTAGTTGACGACGCCTCTTGACAACAGTTGACGTATCCATCTAGACGTTAGTTGACGTCACAAGGTCGACGTCGCATTCTTGAAGTTGAATGACGTAGCCATCTTGACGTAAGTCGATATTTAGACGCTAGTACATCCTCTCGACGTTCGCCCTCTTGACGTCAATTGACGAAGCCATTCTGACGTAAGTCGTATTAAGACGTTGGCGTCTGACATTTTAACGTTGACGTCGTCTTCTTGACATGGCCTTGATGACTTCGCCAGGTTGACGTAGCTAGGTTGACGATGACGTCGCTCTATTTACGTTTACATTGAAGTCGCCAGGTTTTCGTTAACGTCGACATAGCCCTCTAAACGTTAGTTAACGTAACAAGGTTGACGATGTAGCTTTCTTAACGTTAGTTGACGTCGACATTTTGACGTCGGCAGATTGACGTCGCCATATAGATGTTAGTTTACGTAGGCATCTTGACGTTACTTGACGTCGCCTTGTTAACGTCAACCTGACGACGTCAACTAACGTTAAGAGGGCGACGTCGACGTTTCCGTTAACCTGACTACGTCAACTTACGTTAAGAAGGCAACGTCGATGTCATATTAAACCTGGAGACGTCAACGTCAAGAAAGCGACGTTGACGTAAGTCTTCTTAACGTTAGTTGACGTCGCTTTATTTATGTCGACAGGTTGACGTCGCTTTGTTGACGCTGACGTCGCCCTCTTGATGTTAGTTTACGTAGCCATCTTGACGTAACTTGACGTCATAAGGTTGACGTCGACGTCGCTCTCTTGACTTTGACGTTGACGTCGTCAGGTTACTCTTGACGTTGACGTCGCCTTCTTTACATTACTTGACGTCACAAGGATGGCTTCGACGTCGTACTCTTGACGTTAGTTTACGTAAACCTTCTTAACGTTAGCTGACGTCAACTTTTTACGTCGACAGGTTGACGTCGCTTTGTCGACGTTGACGTCGCCCTCTTTACGTTAGTTTACGTAGCCATCTTGACGTTCGTTGACGGCACAAGGTTGACGACGTCAACGTCGCTCTCTTAACGTTAGTTGACGTCGTCAGGTTGACGTTGACGTCGCCTTCTTTACATTACTTGACGTCACAAGGATGGCTTCGACGTCGTACTCTTGACATTAGTTTACGTAAACCTTCTTAACGTTAGTTGACGTCAACTTTTTACGTCGACAGGTTCACGTCGCTTTGTCGACGTTGACGTCGCCCTCTTTACGTTAGTTTACGTAGCCATCTTGACGTTTGTTGACGGCACAAGGTTGACGACGTCAACGTCGCTCTCTTGACGTTGACGGTGATGTCGCCAGGTTTAACTCAACGTCGATGTAGCCTTCTAAACGTTAGTTGACGTCGCCAGGTTGACATCGCTATGATGACGTCGACGTCGCCATCTTGATGTTAGTTTACGTAGCAATCTTGAAGTTGACGTCTGACTCTTAACGTTAATTGACATCGCCTTGTTGACGTCGTTAAGTTGACGTCGTTACGTTGACGTCGCTATGTTGACGTAAGTCGAATTTACACGTTAAATGACGTTACGTTAACGTCGACGTCTCCATCTTTATGTTATTTGACGTCTTAACGTTAGTTGATGTCGCCTTGTTGACATCGACGGTGCAAGTTTGACGTACATGTCGACGTCGCAAAGTTTGCGTTACAACTGATGTCGCCGTCTTGACGTTAGTTTACGTCACCTTGTTGACATTGAATTCGCCATCTTGATGTTAGTTTACGTAGCCATTTTGACGTTGACTTCTGGCGTCTTAACGTTAGTTGACGCCGCTATGTTGACGTCGACGTCGCCCTATTGATGTTAGGTGTCGTCACAAATTTGACGTCGACGTCACCTTTATGACGTTGACGTTGACCTAGCCAGATTGACGTTGACCTCGACGTAGTCTTCTTAACGTTAGTTGACGTCGGCTGTTTTACGTCGGCAGATCGACGTCGCAATTTTGACGTCAACGTCGTCCTGTCCTCTTGATTATAGTTTACGTAGCCATCTTGACGTTTACTTTGACTTTTTATCGATAGTTAAAGTCGCCTTGTTGATATCGCCAGGTTAACGTCGCTATGTTGACGTCGACGTCGCCCTCTTGATGTTACTTGAGGTCACCTCTTGACGTTAGTTGACGTAACCATCTTGACGTTAGTTGACGTCACAAGATTGTCATCGACGTCGCCCTGTTGACGTTAGTTGACGTAGCCATCTTAACGTAAGGCGATGACGTCGACGTCGCCTTCTTAAGGTTGAATGACGTAGCCATCTTGACGTAAGTACACCCACTTGACGTCAATTGACGTAAGTCGTATTACGACGTTGACGTCTGACGTTTTAACGTTAGTTGACATCGTTTTGTTGACTTTGACATCGACGTCGCCAAATTGACGTTGACGTCGACGTCGCCTTCTTAAGTTTAGTTTACGTCACAACTGACGTCGCTCTCTTTCGGTTAGTTGTCGTCACAAGGTTGACGTCGACGTCGCTTTCTTGACGTTGACGTCTCCAGGTTTATGTTGACATCGACGTAGCCTTCTTAACGTTAGTTGACGTCGCCAGGTTGACGTTGACGTCGCAAGGTTAACGTAACCGTCGACGTCTTACTTTAAACTTTAGTTGACGTCGCCAGGTTGACGTTGACGTCACCAGATTGACGTACACGTCGACGTCGTCCTCTTGACGTTAGTTGACGTAAGCCTTCTTAACGTTAGTTGACGTCGCCTTTTTATGTCGACAGGTTGACATCGCTATGTTGACGTTTACGTCGCCTTCTTGACGTTAGTTTACGTCACCTTGTTGATGTCGACGTCGCCGTCTTGACGTTAGTTGACGTCGTTATGTTGACGTCGACGTCGCCCTATTGATGTTAGGTGTCGTCACAAGTTTGACATCGACGTCACTTTTATGACGTTGAAGTTGAACTAACCAGGTTGACGTTGACGTCGACGTAGTCTTCTTAACGTTAGTTGACGTCGCCTTTTTATCGTAAGTTGAAGTAACCTTTAAACGCTAGTTGACGTCGTCAGATTGATGTCGATGTCGCAAGGTTGGCGTCGACGTCACAAGGTTGACGTTGACGTCGACGTCGCCTTCATAATATAAGTTGACGTTCCTATTGACGTCGGCTCTTGACGTCTGTTGACGTAGCCATCTTGGCGTTAGTTGACGTCACAGCGTTGACGTTGACATCGACGTCGTCCTCTTGAAGTTAGTTGACGTAGCCATCTTGACGTAAGTCGATAGTTAGACGTTCACGTCGACATCGCCTTCTTAATGTTGACGTCGATGTAGCCATCTTGACGTAAGTCGTATTAAGACGTTGACGTCTGACGTTTTAAAGTTAGTTGACGTCGCCTTGTTGACATCGAAGTCGCCAAATTGACGTTGACATCGACGTCGCGAAATTGACGTTGACATCGACGTCGCCAAATTGACGTTGACGTTGACGTCGACGTCGCCTTCTTAACTTTAGTTTACGTTACAACTGACGTCGCCCTCTTGATGTCGTCACAAGGTTGAATGTTAGTTTACGTAGCCATCTTGACGTTAGTTGACGTCACAAGGTTGACGTCGACGTCCCTCTCTTGACGTTGACGTTGACGTCGCTAGGTTTAAGTTGAAGTCGACGTAGCTTTCTTAACGTTAGTTGACGTCGCCATTTTAACGTCTGCAGGTTGACGTCGCTATGTTGACGTCGGCGTCACCCTCGTTTACTTTAACGTTGACATAGCTTTCTTAACGTTAGTTGACGTCGCAGGTTTACGTCGCTCTGTTGACGTTGACGTTGACCTCGCCAAGTTACGTTGTCGTCGATGTAGCTCCCTTAACGTTAGTTGACGTCGCTATTTTGACGTCGGCAGGTTGACGTCGCTATGTTAACTGGGCGTCCCCCTTTATTTAAATTTTAATAGCTTTCTTAACGTTTTATTTTAATTTTACGTCCCCTTGTTGCTTTTGCCGGTTTCCCTCCCCTTACGTTGCGTCGACGTGCCCCCCTTAAGTTAGTTGACGTCCCCTTTTTTGACTTTGGGGGTTGACGTGCATTTAATTTTTGACGCCCCCGTTTGTTGAGTCCCCATTTGACTTTTCAATTTGCCTTTTGTTGTTGCTTGCCATTTACGTTAGTTGACGTCCCCCCAAGGTTGACGTCCCCCTTTGACGTTAGTTGACGTAGCCATTTAACTTTTTTGACGTCCCGGTTGGGTTGACGTCGCCGGGTTTGACTTTAAAGTCGCCCTTTTAAATTAATTGACTTAGCCATCTTGACGAATTTGATAATTTAAAACCGTCATTATTGACTTTACCTTTTAATTTTTTGACGTCGCCTTCTTAACGCCCCATTTACGTTAACGTTATTCCCCTTCCCTTTGTTGACGTTTGACGCAAGTCGTTTTAAAAATTTTTATTTACGTTTTAACTGACGTCGCCCAATCTTTGATTGTTAGTTGTTCGCCGGGTTGACGTCAAGGTCGCTTTTTTTACTTTAGTTTCCGGTTTAAGGGTTGCCATCGAGTTGTTTCTTAACGGTTATTTGACGTCGCCTTAAAGTTGACGTCCCGGGTTTTAATGGAAATCGACTTTGCCTTCTTAACGTTAGTTGACGTCGCCAGGTTAAAGTTCCCTCCCGGGTTTTGGACGTAGACCTCGACGTATCCTTTTTAACGTTTCTTGACGTCACACGGTTGACCTCGACGTCGTCCTCTTGGCGATAGTTGACGTAAGCCTTCTTAACGTTAGTTGAAGTCGCCTTTTTATGTCGACAGGTTGACGTCGCTATGTTGACGTTGACGTCGCCGTCTTAATGTTGTTAAAGTAGCCATCTCGACGAAAGTTGACGTCACAAGGTTGACATCGACGCCGCTCTCTTGACGTTGACGTTGACGTCGCCAGATTGACGTACATGTCGACGTATCCCTTTTTACTTGATGTCACAAGGTTGACGTTAGTTGACGTAAGCCTGTTTAACGTTAGTTGACGTCGCTTTTTTATGTCGACAGGTTGGCGTTGCTATGTTGACGTTGACGTCGCCCTCTTGATGTTCGTTTACTTCGCCCCCTTGATGTTAGTTGACGTCGACTCTTGACGTCAGTTGATGTAGCTATCTTGACGTTAGTTGACGTCACAAGTTTGACATCATCGTCGCCCTCCTTGACGTTAGTTGAAGTAGCCATCTTTACGTTTACAATGACATCGCAAGGTTTTAACGTCGACATAGCCTCCTAAACGTTAGTTGACGTAAAAAGATTGACGTCGCCAGGTTGACGTTGACGTCGCCAGGTTGACGTTGACGTCGCCAGGTTGATGAAGATGTCGACGTCGCCTTCTTAACATTACTTGACGTCACAATGTTAGTTGACGTAAGCCTTCTTTACGTCGACAGGTTGACGCGCTATGTTGAAGTTGACGTCGCCATCTTGATATTAGTTTACATAGCCACCTTGACGTATACGTCGCGTTGTTGATGTCACCAGGTTGACGTCGCTAGATTGACGTCGACGTCGCCTCTTTGACGTTAGTTGACATAGCCGGTCAGTAAATTGACGTTAGTTGACATCCCCATCTTGACATCGACGTCGCCAGGTTGACGTTGACGACGGCGTCACCAAGTTTACGTTAACGTCGATGTCGCTGTCTTAACGTTTGTTGATTTAGCCAGGTTGACGTTAACGTCGGCAGTCTGAAGTAGATGTCGACGTTGCCCTCTTATCGTAAGTTGACGTCACCCTTTAACGCTAGTTGACGTCGTCAGATTGACGTCGTTGTTGCAAGGTTGACATCGACGTCACCAGGTTGATGTTGACGTCGACGTCGCCTTCATAATGTTAGTGAACGTTCCTACTGACGTCGCCTCTTGACGTCTGTTGACGTAGCCATCTTGAAGTTAATTGACGTCACAACGTTGACGTTGACATCGACGTCGCCCTCTTTATGTTAGTTTATGTAGCTATCTTGACGTTTAATTTAACGTTGACGTCGCCTTGTTGATGTCGCCAGGTTTACGTCGCTACGTTGACGTCGACGTCGTCCTCTTGATGTTAGTTGACGTCGCCTCTTGACGTTAGTTGACGTAGCCATCTTAACGTTATCTGGCGTCACGTTGTTGACGTCGCCAGGTTGACGTCGCTATGTTGACGTCGACGTCGCCCTCTTGATGTTAGTTGACGTAGCAATCTTGACGTTAGTTGACGTCACAAGATTGACGTCGCCCTCCGTGACGTTAGTTGACGTAGCCATTTAACTCTAATTGACGTCGCCAGGTTGATGTTGAGGTCTAGGTCACATTCTTCATCTTGACGTTAGTCGATATTCAGACGTTATATGACGTTACGTTAACGTCGACGTCGTCCTCTTAACGTCATTTCTCGATTAACGTAAGTTGACATCTCTTTGTTGAATCAACGTCGCCAAGTTGACGGTGACGTCAACGTCGCCTTCTTTACTTTATTTTACGTTACAACTGACGTCGCCATCTTGATGTTGTCGTCACAAGGTTGACGTCGACGTCGCTTTCTTGACGTTGACGTCTCCAGGTTTGTGTTGACATCGACGTAGCCTTTTTAACGTTAGTTGACGTCGCCAGGTTGACGTAGACGTCGACGTTGCCTTTTAAACGTTACTTGACGTCACAAGGTTGACCTCGACATCGACGTCGTCCTCTTGACGTTAGTATTTTTAACGTTAGTTGACGTCGCTATGTTGACGTTGACGTCGCCCTATTGATGTTAGTTTACGTAGACATCTTGACGTTAGTTGACGTCAAGGCTTACTTTAACGTCGTTAAGTTTACGTAGCCATCTTGAAGTTGACGTCTGACATCTTAACGTCGCCTTCTTGGCGTCTTGGGGTTGAAGTCGCTATGTTGACGTCAGCCGAAATTTAGGTGTTAAATGACGTTAGGTTAACGTCGATGTCTCCATATTTATGTTATTTGACCTGTTAACGTTAGTTGACGTCGCAAGGTTGACGTAGATGTCGACGTCGCAAATTTTGCGTTACAACTGACGTCGCCTTGTTGGCGTTAGTTTACGTCACCTTGTTGATGTCGACGTCGCCATCTTGGTGTTAGTTTACGTAGCCATCTTGACGTTGACGTCTGACGTCTTAACGTTAGTTGACGTCGCTATGTTGACAAGGCGACGTCAACTAACGTTAAGATGTCAGACTTCAACGTCTTACGTCAAGTAACGTCAAGAGGACGACGTCATCCTCTTGATGTTGTTGTTGTCACAAGGTTGACGTCGACGTCGCTTTTTTGAATTTGACGTCTTTCCAGGTTTACTTTAACGTCGACGTAGCCTTCTTCACATTAGTTGACGTCGCCTTGTTGACGTCGTTAGGACTTCACTATGTTGACGTCGACGTCGCTCTCTCGATGTAAGTTTACGTCGCCCGCTTGACGTTGACGACGACGTCGCCAAGTTTAGGTAAACGTCGACGTTGTCCTCTTAACGTTAGTTGACGTCGCCAGTCGACGTCGAAGTCCTCCTCTTGACGTTACTTGACGTAAGCCTTCTTAACGTTAGTTGGCGTTGACGTCAGAGGTCTAAACGTTAGTTGACGTCGCCTTGTTGACGTCGTCAGGTTGACGTCGACGTCGCTTTTAGGATGATTGACGAAGACGTCGACATATCCTTTTTAACGTTACTTGACGTCACAAGGTTGACCTCGACGACGTCCTCTTGAGGTTTGTTGACGTCAGCCTCCTTAACGTAAATTGACGTCGCCTTCTTATGTCCACAGGTTGACGTCGCTATGTTGACGTTGACGTCACCCTCTTGATGTTGGTTCACGTAGCATCTTGCTGTTAGTTAACGTAGCCATCTTGACGTTAGTTGACGTTACAAGGTTGACGTTACTTGACGTAAGCCTTCTTAACGTTAGTTGACGTTGACGTCAGAGGTCTAAACGTTAGTTGACGTCACCTTGTTGACGTCGTCAGGTTGACGTCGTAATGTTGACGTCGACGTCGCTTTAGGACGATTGACGAAGACGTCGACATATCCTTTTTAACGTTACTTGAAGTCACAAGGTTGACCTCGACGACGTCCTCTTGACGGTAGTTGACGGCAGCCTTCTTAACGTTAGTTGACGTCGCCTTTTTATGTTGGTTCACGTAGCATCTTGCTGTTAGTTAACGTAGCCATCTTGACGTTAGTTGACGTCACAAGGTTGACGTGGACGTCGCTCTCTTGACGTTGACCTTGATGTCAAGGTTTACTTTAACTTCGACGTAGCCATCTTAACGTTAGTTGACATCGCCAGGTTAACGTCGCTATGTTGACGTAGACGTCGCCGTCTTGATGTTAAGGTTGACGTAGATGTCTACGCGTAAAGTTTGCGTTACAACTGACGTCGCCTTCTTGACTTTAGTTTACGTCACCTTGTTGACGTCGACGTCGCCCTCTTGGTGTTAGTTTACGTAGCCATCATGACGTTGACGTCTTAACGTTAGATGACGTCGCTATGTTGACGTTGACGTCGCCATGTTTACGTTGAAGTCTTCGTAACCTTCTTAACATTAGTTGACGTCGTCAGATTGACGTTAACGTCTCCAGGTTGACGTAGACGTCGACGACGCCTTCTTAACATTACTTGACGTCACAAGGTTGACCTCGACGTCGACGTCGTCCTCTGGACGTTAGTTTACGTAAGCCTTCTTAACGTTAGTTGACGCCTTTTTACGTCGACAGGTTGACGTCGCTATGTTGACGTTGACGTCGCCCTCCTGATGTAAGTTTACGTAGCCATTTTGACGCTAGTTGACGTCACAAGGTTGACGTCGACGACGCTCTCTTGACGTTGACGTCAAAAGATGTACTTTAACGTCGAAGCAGCCTTCTTAACGTTACTTGACGTCGCCAGGTTGACGTCTCTATGTTGACTTCGACTTCGCCATCTTGATGTTATTTTACATAGCCCTTTTGACGTAAGTCGAAATTTCGTCTTAACGTTAGTTGACGTCGCCTTGTTGAAGTAGTCATGTCGCAATGTTTACATCGACGTTGCCCTTTTGATGTTAGGTGTCGTCACAAGTTTGACGTCTACGTCGCTTTTATGACGTCGTCGTCGCCCTCTTGATGTTAGCTTACATAGCCATCTTGACGTCGCCATGTCGATGTCGCCAAGTTGACGTCGCTAGGTTGACGTCGACGTCGACTTCTTAACGTTAGTTGACGTAGCCGGGTTGACGTCGACGTTGCGGTAAGAAAATTGACGTTAGTTGAGGTCACCATCTAGACATCGACGTCGCCCGCTTGACGTTGACGACGACGTCGCCATGTTTAGGTAAACGTCGATGTTGCCCTGTCAACGTTAGTTGACGTCGCCAGGTTGACGTCGACGTCGAAGTCCTCCTCTTGACGTTACTTGACGTAGGCCTTCTTAACGTTAGTTGACGTTGACGTCTGAGGTCTTAAGGTTAGTTGACGTCGCCTTGTTGACGTCGTTAGGTTGACGTCGACGTCGCTTTTAGGACGTTGACCTTGTCAGGTTTTTTTTGACGTTAGTTGACGTCACAAGAATGACGTCGATGTCGCTCTCTTGACGTTGACGTTGACGTTGACCTCACCTGGTTTGCTTTACCGTCGATCTAGCCTTCTCAACGTTTGTTGACGTCGCCAGGTTGACGTCGCTATGTTTTAGTCAAAGTCGCCCGATTGATGTTAGTTGTCGTTACAAGTTTGACGTCGCTTTTATGTCGTTGACGTGTACAACTTGACGTCAATTGACGAAGCCATTCTGACGTAAGTCGTATTAAGACGTTGACGTCTGACATTTTAACGTTGACGTCGTCTTTTTGACATGGCCTCGATGACTTCGCCAGGTTTGCGTTGACGTCGACGTAGCCTTCTAAACGTTAGTTGACGTAAAAAGGTTAATGTCGGCGTCTACGTCATCCTTTTAACGTTAATTGACGTCGCCAGGTTTACATTGACGTCGCTAGGTTAACGCTGACGTCGACGTTAAGACGTTAAATGACGTAACGTTATTGTCGACGTCGCACTCTTAACGTTATTTGACGTTTTAACGTTGACGTTGCCCTCTTGATGTTAGTTGTCGTCACAATGTTGACGTCGATGACGCTTATTTGACGTTGACGTCTCCAGATTTACGTTGACATCGACGTAGCCTTCTAAACGTTAGTTGACGTCGCCAGGTTAACGTAAACGTCGACGTCTTCCTCTAAACGTTAGTTGACGTCGCCAAGTTGACGTTGACGTCGCCAGAGGGCGACGTCGATGTCAACGTCAACGTTGTGACGTCAATTAACCTCAAGATAGCTACGTCAATAGACGTCGACAAGCGACGTCAACCTGTCGACGTGAAAAGTTGAAGTCAACTAACGTTAAGAAGGCTAACGTCAACTAACGTCAAGAGTACGACGTCGAAGTCAACATTGTGACGTTAATTTAAATCAAGATGGCTACGTAAACTAACATCAAGAGGGCGACGTCAACGTCAACATAGCGACCTCAACCTGTCGACATAAAAAGGCGACGTCAACTAACGTTAAGAAGGCTTACCTCAACTAACGTCAAGAGGACGACGTCGAGATCAACCTTCTGACGTCAAGTAACGCTAAAAAGGATACGTCGACGTCTACGTCAACCTGGCGACGTTAACGTCAACCTGGCGACGTTAATTAACGTTAAGAGGGCGACGTCGACGTTTCCGTTAACCTGGCTACGTCAACTTACGTTAAGAAGGCAACGTCGATGTCATATTAAACCTGGAGACGTCAACGTCAAGAAAGCGACGTCGACGTCAACCTTGTGACGACAACTCACATCAAGAGGACGACGTCAGTAGTAACGTAAACTAAAGTAACGTCAACGTCAACTTGGCGACGTCGATGTCAACAAGGCGACGTCAACTAACGTTAATCGTGAAATGACGTTAAGAGGACGACGTCGATGTTAACGTAACATCATATAACGTCATAATAACGACTTACGTCAAGATGGCTACGTCATTCAACATGAAGAAGGTGACCTAGTCGTCAACGTTAACCTGGCGAAGTCAAGGTCAACCTGGCGACGTCAAGGTCAACCTGGCGACGTCAATTAACGTTAAATGGCTACGTCAACTAACGTCAAGAGGGCGACGTCAACCTTGTGACGTCAACTAACGTCAAGATGGCTACGTCAACTAACGTCAAGAGGTGACGTCAACTAACATCCTTTTAACGTCGACAGGTTGACGTCGCTATGTTGACATTGACGTCGCCTTCTTGATGTTAGTTTACGTAGCCATCTTGACGTTAATTGACGTCACAAGGTTGTCGTTTTCTTGAAGTTGACGTCTCCAGGTTTACGTTTACATTGACGTAGCATTCTTAACGTAAGTTAACGTCGCAAGGTTGACGTTGACGTCGACGTCGCCCTTTTAACGTGACTTAACGTCACAAGGTTGACCTCGACGTCGCCTTTTTACGTCGCCTTTCTATTTTAACGTTGACGTAGCTTTCTAAACGTTAGTTGACTTCGCCTTGTTGATGTTGGCAGGTTTACGTCGCTATGTTGACGTTAGTTGACGTCACAAGGTTGACGTCGACGTCGCTCTATTGACGTTGACGTTGCCTCTTGACGTTAGTTGACGTTGCCTCTTGACGTTAGTGACGTAGCCATCTTAACGTTAGTTGACGTCGCCTTTTTATCTCGACAGGTTGACGTCGCTACGTTGACGTTGACGCCGCCCTTTTGATGTTAGTTTACGTAGCCATCTTGATGTAAGTTGACGTCACAAGGTTGACGTCGACGTCGCTCTCTTGAAATTGACGTTGACGTCGCCAGGTTGACGTAGACGTCGACGTATCCTTTTTAACGCTACTTGATGTCACAAGGTTGACCTCGACGTCGTAATCTTGACGTAAGTTGACGTAAGCCTTCTTTACGTTAGTTGACGTCGCTTTTTTATGTCGACAGGTTGACGTCGCTTTGCTGACGTTGACGTCGTCCTCTTGATGTTAGTTTACGTAGCCATCTTGACATAACTTGACGTCATAAGGTTGACGTCGACGTTGCTCTCTTGACTTTGACGTTGACGTCGTCAGGTTAACGTTGACGTCGACGTAGCTTTCTTAACTTTGGTTGTAGTAACAAGGTTGACGTCGGAGTCTACGCCACCCTTTTAACGTTAATTGACGTCGCCAGGTTGACTTGACGTGGACATCGCCAGAGTGACGTTGACGTCGCCAGGTTAACGTAAACGTCGACGTCGCCCTCTTAAATCAGTTACTGAATGACGTTATAAATGGGGTTTATATTATGCAATATAGTCTTAAATCACTTAATAAAAAGAAAAAAATTATTTCAAGCAACCAGTGTCTTTTTCTTTTGATTTTCTACCCCCGACCACACCCATGCCATTGAAACGAAAATCATCGGAAAACATCGGAGATCTCCGGCAATGACGTCATCTCAGGAACGACGTCGACGTGAATAATGGCCGATCGTGTTATTTCATGGTGAATATATGCGTTTTGTTTGGCTGCAGTGCCGTAGCAGACCGTAGAAAAGGCATATCTCTCCATTCTTGGCCACAGGATGAATGTTTTCGTCGACAGTGGACGCGATTTGTCAGAGTAACCAGGGAAAAACTTCGAAAAACCAACGCCCAAAGAATAAATCCAAGGTGCTCTGTTCTCAACATTTTAACAACGACTGTTTTGATGTAAATAATTCGGATGCTCGGCTCGAAAGTGAATATCAGACAAGGTGAGTGCCTTTTTTTACAACCAAAAGCCTAGGGGCCTATTGCTGTAAGTGTAAAAACGCCGATTCTCGACCTTTCTAATCTAGCCCAGGCCTACATTCTACAAAGGCCAAGGCAAGGTCACTTATTTATTGACACTATAACTGTCTTGAGCATAGGTTTCCTTTTTGTGTTCGTCGAGCTCACGCGAATAGCCGAATTTATGTTATGTGTTATTAGGTCATGAAATAAACAATTTGTCGTAATCACAAAATAACTCATCTATTATGGCAATGGCTTTTTATTGTTATGCCGTGTCTATTAATACTCTATAGAATGTATTTTCCAGTCTCCAAACCGCCTCTCTAATTCTGTTGTCAAACGCTGGATAATCGCGACATTAGATAACGAGAATGTAAAAAAGAAATTGATTAGCTGATATAGATAGTTACTGTCCAATCAGGTTACCGAGTTTTCGTGCACCCGTTTAACGTTTTTGTTTACCTTTTACTCTTATTTGAAGAATTTGCGACCATCAGCAAAGGCCAGTAAATTATCAATTGCAATAATCACTACTTCATAGTCTAAGAATGAAATTAAGGTTCCTGCTGCTTCGTCGTAAAAAAAATTGAAAACATCGCCGATTTTTCGATGACAAATTGCATAATTTTATCGAATGATAAAAATTACTGACCGGGTGATCACCTATGCCTAGGACTAGGTTGTCGACTTTCAATAACACTACTCTATTGTATATATTTACATGTTTTGAAGATCTCGACGACTAAAGGGAGATGCAGTACCCACCATCCATGCAGTCCTCTCCAAGACCAAAAATATGCAAACGCATGGTTTTGATGTTTGTGAACTTACACCCTGTACCAGCAAAAGTAGGCGGTCAGCTTTCAGAAAAAGAGAGAGAAAAAGGGTGAGTTGTAACGATAAGGTTTGCAGATCGGGGTTCATCAATGGTTTATCAGCCTGACTCATGCATGTTATCAGAAGATGTGTGTAACAAATTTATGTTAGGGAGTCTAGCAGGATTCTAATACATAGCCTACAACTATGCAACAATTGCATCTCTTGGGAGTGATTAAGATTCTAGAATGCCCAGTCTTGTTGTCACTGTCTGTGCTACATCACTTGAAGGTCATCAGTTTTTATATTGTTTGATTTAACCAGTGAAATTAATTTTGTCTTTTTAAGTTGTTACTGGAATAAATGGATGAACATGCACCAGAATTGCCTGATCCTGTTTCAAACATATTGCCTGATCCTGTTTCAAACATATTGCCTGATCCTGTTTCCAATATATTGCCTGACACAGTTCCTGACTTACCTGATGTACCTAACCCAACACTCAACACACCGTCTTTGCAACTGCCAGAAGCCACTACTCATGCCATTCCATTCCTTTCAGACTATGTCAATTAACTACAGAAGGAAGTGTGCAGAATTATTGCAACAGGCGAAAAATGTCAAAATGAAAATCAACCCCCCATCACTCTGCAGCTCTTACGAACATCCAGACAAGTTGACAGCTGTCCAGAGATTTCAAGGCTTCAAGCGCTACAACACCAAATAAATTCAGTGGACTTGTGGGAGAATAATCACCCTTATCAAAAAAAGAAAATATAATTGATATGATTTAATTAACATCTATTTTTTGTCATGGCATTACAACATTTCCAGCCTCCTTGAAACCAGAAAAAACTGCATTTTCCTCTAGGCCAGGAGGCATAAATTCAGCACGAATCCTGGAAACTGCACAAGATGGCAACACAACCCGAATGTCTCGTCCAAGGAACCCCCAACAACATCTCACCAACTGTCTGTATCCCACATGGCGCATTTGCTTGTGGTGAGGTCCATTTACAGCCTTATGGCCATACTGTTGCCTAAACTGCAACCATGCCACATTTAGCACAAACACATTCAAACACAGTACTGCAAAACCAGGGTGATTGATTATACAGTCTATCCCTTCTTCATCAAGCTTAGCACACACTTGTGGAATCTCCCTGCAGCATGTACACTCCTTCTCAGTGAGCATCATCTGGCATCCATCACATTCACACCTGAAACATAAAATAGGAGAATTGATCAGATATATGTCAAATGCCTGGAAATGTCAAATGAAATGAATTGAGTTTTACGTCTTAGGCTACTCTTCTGCACCTTTTTTGGGGTTAATGAAGACGAACACATGCAGTGTGCAATAAGGATGAAATTGACGGGAGAGAAAGGACACCGACATTAGCCAGCTCTTTTTCGAAAAAAATTGGGTGGGCAAAAATTAGTCTAGACTAGGACTTGAAAATATTCCCTAACCCTATGGAATATATACAGCACGAAACAAAACTAGCCTTTATATTAGGCCTATTCAACGACTTCCTAATAATAGGGCCTATCGGACGATTCCGATGTGGTCTGTTTTGAGTGCAGCGACAAAAATAATAATCCAAAATGGCGGATATGATTTTCACATTTTCTCTCCTTGCAAATCGGTAAAAAGTTTCAATAAACGAACCGAATAGGGTGCTTATCTGAATTGAATTTAGTGCAGATATGTTGTGCTATGGATACAATGTTAATTCAATTGATGCCAACGCATTATAAGTTCATGATTTTATTCTTGTCAGTTGTCAACAATCAATCGGCATCGATGTCTATCCTAACTAGGCCTAGTGTTGTGTTGTAGGCCTAGCGTCTAGTCTAGCCACATCTATCAACGATTTTGACAACCACGCCCGAAAGCCAGAGGAAGAATAGGCCTAGGTGGGAGAGGGTCGAACAAATGCGGCTCCATTTCCATTGGTCTTACAGCGATTTCACGGTCATCATCGCTTACATTGCTGCCTATGCTATCATCGGAATCAAAATCAACAATTCCGGGAAAAGCACTGTCCGACAAATCAGAGGAATCACGGAAACTATCAGTATCCACCGTACTACATGTACTATCACTGTCAGCCATTTTGCCTTCTCGGTTCCTGAGATGACGTCACGTCATGTGAAGCGGGTTTATTTTCGTTTTCGGAAATCGCGAGAAAGTCAATTTTCAAAAGCAGATTTCTCTAAATCTACTCAATGAATCAAGTCGGGATTTTTTGTGTACCCTTTCCAGGTGGTATATTTACTATAATTGGGGGAAAATAAGCTCGTCTAAATGGCGATCAGTTACTACTTTAACGTTAGTTGACGTCGTCAGGTTGACGTTGACGTCGCCTTCTTTACATTACTTGACGTCACAAGGATGGCTTCGACGTCGTACTCTTGACGTTAGTTTACGTAAACCTTCTTAACGTTAGTTGACGTCACCCTCTTAACGTTAGTTTACGTAGCCATCTTGACGTTCGTTGACGGTGATGTCGCCAGGTTTAACTCAACGTCGATGTAGCCTTCTAAGCGTTAGTTGACGTCGCCAGGTTGACATCGCTATGTTGACGTCGACGTCGCCATCTTGATGTTAGTTTACGTAGCAATCTTGAAGTTGACGTCTGACTCTTAACGTTAATTGACATCGCCTTGTTGACGTCGTTAAGTTGACGTCGCTATGTTGACGTAAGTCGAAATTTACACGTTAAATGACGTTACGTTAACTTCGACGTCGCCATCTTTATGTTATTTGACGTGTTAACGTTAGTTGACGTCGCCTTGTTGACATCGACGGTGTCAGTTTGACGTACATGTCGACGTCGCAAAGTTTGCGTTACAACTGACGTCGCCGTCTTGACGTTAGTTTACGTCACCTTGTTGACATTGACGTCGCCATCTTGATGTTAGTTTACGTAGCCATTTTGACGCTGACTTCTGGCGTCTTAACGTTAGTTGACGCCGCTATGTTGACGTCGACGTCGCCTTATTGATGTTAGGTGTCGTCACAAATTTGACGTCGACGTCACCTTTATGACGTTGACGTTGACCTCGACGTAGTCTTCTTATCGTTAGTTGACGTTGGCTTTTTACGTCGGCAGGTCGAAGTCGCAATTTTGACGTCAACGTCGTCCTCTTTATTATAGTTTACGTAGCCATCTTGACGTTTACTTTGACTTTTTAACGATAGTTGAAGTCGCCTTGTTGATATCGCCAGGTTAACGTCGCTATGTTGACGTCGACGTCGCCCTCTTGATGTTACTTGAGGTCACCTCTTGACGTTAGTTGACGTAACCATCTTGACGTTAGTTGACGTCACAAGATTGTCATCGACGTCGCCCTGTTGACGTTAGTTGACGTAGCCATCTTAACGTAGGGCGATGACGTCGACGTCGCCTTCTTAAGGTTGAATGACGTAGCCATCTTGACGTAAGTACACCCTCTTGACGTCAATTGACGTAGCCATTTTGACGTAAGTCGTATTACGACGTTGACGTCTGACGTTTTAACGTTAGTTGACGTCGTCTTGTTGACATCGACGTCGCCAGGTTGACTTTGACATCGACGTCGCCAAATTGACGTTTACGTCGACGTCGCCTTCTTAAGTTTAGTTTACGTCACAACTGACGTCACTCTCTTTCGGTTAGTTGTCGTCACAAGGTTGACGTCGACCTCGCTTTCTTGACGTTGACGTCTCCAGGTTTATGTTCACTTCGACGTAGCCTTCTTAACGTTAGTTGACGTCGCCAGGTTACCGTCGACGTCTTACTTTTAACTTTAGTTGACTCGCCAGGTTGACGTTGACGTCGCCAGATTGACGTACACGTCGACGTATCCTTTTTAACGTTACTTGACGTCACAAGGTTGGCCTCGACGTCGTCCTCTTGACGTTAGTTGACGTAAGCCTTCTTAACGTTAGTTGACGTCGCCTTTTTATGTCGACAGGTTGACATCGCTATGTTGACGTTTACGTCGCCTTCTTGACGTTAGTTTACGTCACCTTGTTGATGTCGACGTCGCCGTCTTGACGTTAGTTGACGTCGTTATGTTGACGTCGACGTCGCCCTATTGATGTTAGGTGTCGTCACAAGTTTGACATCGACGTCACTTTAATGACGTTGACGTTGAACTAACCAGGTTGACGTTGACGTCGACGTAGTCTTCTTAACGTTAGTTGACGTTGCCTTTTTGACGTCGGCAGGTTGACGTCGACGTCGTCCTCTTGATGTTAGTTTATGTAGCCATCTTGACGTTTACTTTGACTATGACGTAGCATTTTTAACGTTAGTTGACGTCGCCTTGTTGATATCGCCAGGTTTACCTCGCTATGTTGAAGTCGACGTCTTGATGTTAGTTGAGGTCACCTCTTGACGTTAATTGACGTAACCATCTTTACGTCACAAAGATGTCATCGACGTCGCCCTCTTGGCGTTAGTTGACGTAGCCATCTTAACGTAAGGCGATGACGTCGACGTCCCTTCTTAAGGTTGAATGACGTAGCCATCTTGACGTAAGTCGATATTTAGACGTTAGAACACCCTCTTGACGTTCGCCCTCTTGACGTCAATTGACGTTGCCATTTTGACGTAAGTCGTATTAAGACGTTGACGTCTGACGTTTTAACGTTGGTTGACGTCGCATTGTTGACATCGACGTCACCAGTTGACTATGACATCGACGTCGCCAAATTGACGTTGACGTCGATGTCGCCTTCTTAACTTTAGTTTACGTTACAACTGACGTCACCCTCTTGATGTTAGTTGTCATCACAAGGTTGACGTCGACGTCGTTTTCATGAAGTTGACATCCAAAGGTTTACGTTTACATTGACGTAGCCTTCTTAACGTTAGTTGTCGTCGCAAGGTCGACGTTGACGTCGCCAGGTTGACGTAGACGTCGACGTCGCCTTTTTAACGTAACTTGACGGCACAAGGTTGACCTCGACGTCGACGTCGTACTTTTTACGTTAGTTGACGTAAGCATTCTTAATGTTAGTTGACGTCCCCTTTTTACGTCGACAGGTTGACGTCGCTATGTTGACGTTGACGTCGCCCTCTTGATGTTAGTTGACGTCGACTCTTGACGTTAGTTGACGTCGACTCTTGACGTTAGTTGACGTCACAAGGTTGACATCGACGTCGCTCTCTTGACGTTAGTTGAAGTAGCCATCTTGACATAAGGCGATATTTAGAAGTTAACGTCGACGTCGCCTTCTTAAGGTTGAATGACGTAAGTTGATATTCAGTCGAAAATGACGTCGCTCTCTTTACGTTTACATTGACATCGCCAGGTTTTCGTTGACGTCGACGTAGCCTTCTAAACGTTAGTTGACGTAACAAGATTGACGTCGCCAGGTTGACGTTGACGTCGCCAGGTTGACGTTGACGTCGCCAGGTTGACGTTGACGTCGCCAGGTTGACGTTGACGTCGCCAGGTTGACGCCTTCCTAACATTACTTGACGTCACAATGTTGACCTCGACGTCGTCTTCGTCCTCTTGACGTTAGTTGACGTAGGACTTCTTTACGTCGACAGGTTGACACGCTATGTTGACGTTGACGCCGCCATCTTGACATTAGTTTACATAGCCACCTTGACGTATACGTCGCATTGTTGATGTCATTAGGTTGACGTCCCTAGATTGACGTCGACGTCGCCTTCTTTACGTTAGTTGACGTAGCCAATCAGTAAATGGACGCAAGTTGACGTCAGCATCTTAACATCCACGTCGCCAGCTTGACGTTGACGACGGCGTCGCCAAGTTTACGTAAACGTCGACGTCGCCGTCTTAACGTTAGCCAGGTTGCCGTGAACGTCGGCAGGATGACGTAGACGTCGATGTCGCCTTTTTATCGTAAGTTGAAGTCACCTTTTAACGCTAGTTGACGTCGTCAGATTGATGTCGATGTCGCAAAGTTGACGTCGACGTCACAAGTTTGACGTTGACGTCGACGTCGCCTTCATAATGTAAGTTGACGTTCCTACTTACGTCGCCTCTAGACGTCTGTTGACGTAGCCATCTTGGCGTTAATTGACGTCACAGCGTTGACGTTGACATCGACGTCGCCCTCTTGAAGTTAGTTGACGTAGCCATCTTGACGTAAGGCGATAGTTAGACGTTCACGTCGACATCGCCTTCTTAATGTTGACGTCGATGTAGCCATCTTGACGTAAGTCGATATTTAGACGTTAGTACACCCTCTTGAGGGTGACGTCAATTAACCTCAAGATAGCTACGTCAATAGACGTCGACAAAGCGACGTCAACCTGTCGACGTAAAAAGTTGACGTCAACTAACGTTAAGAAAGCTTTCGTCAACTAACGTCAATTTAAATCAAGATGGCTACGTAAACTAACATCAAGAGGGCGACGTCAACGTCAACATAGCGACCTCAGCCTATCGACATAAAAAGGCGACGTCAACTAACGTTAAGAAGGCTTACGTCAACTAACGTCAAGAGGACGACGTCGAGATCAACCTTCTGACGTCAAGTAACGTCTACGTCAACCTGGCGACGTTAACGTCAACCTGAGACGTCAATTAAGGTTAAGAGGGCGACGTCGACGTTTCCGTTAACCTGGCTACGTCAACTTACGTTAAGAAGGCAACGTAGATGTCATATTAAACCTGGAGACGTCAACGTCAAGAAAGCGACGTCGACGTCAACCTTGTGACGACAACTCACATCAAGAGGCCGACGAAAGTAGTAACGTAAACTAAAGTAACGTCAACGTCAACTTGGCGACGTCGATGTCAAGAGGCGACGTAAACTAACGTTAATCGTGAAATGACGTTAAGAGGACGACGTCGATGTTAACGTAACGTCATATAACGTCTAAATAACGACTTACGTCAAGATGGCTTCGTCATTCAACATGAAGAAGGTGACCTAGACGTCAACGTTAACCTGGCGACGTCAAGGTCAACCTGGCGACGTCAAGGTCAACCTGGCGACGTCAACTTCAACCTGGCGACGTCAATTAAATTTAAATGGCTACGTCAACTAACGTCAAGAGGGCCACGTCAACCTTGTGACGTCAACTAACGTCAAGATGGCTACGTCAACTAACGTCAAGAGGGGACGTCAACTTACAACCTTTGAACGTCGACAGGTTGACGTCGCTATGTTGACATTGACATCGTCCTCTTGATGTTAGTTTACGTAGCCATCTTGACGTTAATTGACGTCGACGTCCCTCTCTTGCCGTTGACGTTGACGTCGCCAGTTTAAGTTGAAGTCGACGTAGCTTTCTTAACGTTAGTTGACGTCGCCATTTTAACGTCGGCAGGTTGACGTCGCGTTGTTGACGTTGACGTTGACCTCGCCAGGTTACGTTGACGTCGAAGTAGCTTCCTTTACGTTAGTTGACGTCGCTATTTTGACGTCGACGTCGCCCTCTTGAGATTAGTTTACATAGCCATCTCAACGTTAGTTGACACCTCAAGGTGTCGAGGTCAACCTTGTGACGTTGTCGTCACAAGGTTGACGTTGTCGTCACAAGGTTGACGTCGACGTCGTTTTCTCGAAGTTGACGTCTCCAGGTTTACGTTTACATTGACGTAGCATTCTTAACGTAAGTTGACGTCGCAAGGTTGACGTTGACGTCGCCAGGTTGAAGTAGACGTCGACGTCGCCCTTTTAACGTGACTTAACGTCACAAGGTTGACTTCGACGTCGCCTTTTTACGTCACCTTTCTATTTTAACGTTGACGTAGCTTTCTAAACGTTAGTTGACTTCGCCTTGTTGATGTTGGCAGGTTTACGTCGCTATGTTGACGTTAGTTGACGTCACAAGGTTAACGTCGACTTCGCTCTATTGACGTTGACTTTGCCTCTTGACGTTAGTTGACGTTGCCTCTTGACGTTAGTGACGTAGCCATCTTAACGTTAGTTGTCGACGTTGACGTCACCCTCTTTACGTTAGTTTACGTAGACATCTTGACGTTCGTTGACGGCACTATCAGTATCCACCGTACTACATGTACTATCACTGTCAGCCATTTTGCCTTCTCGGTTCCTGAGATGACGTCACGTCATGTGAAGCGGGTTTATTTTCGTTTTTGGAAATCGCGAGAAAGTCAATTTTCAAAAGCAGATTTCTCTAAATCTACTCAATGAATCAAGTCGGGATTTTTTGTGTACCCTTTCCAGGTGGTATATTTACTATAATTGGGGGAAAATAAGCTTGTCTAAATGGTGATCAGTTACTACTTTAACGTTAGTTGACGTCGTCAGGTTGACGTTGACGTCGCCTTCTTTACATTACTTGACGTCACAAGGATGGCTTCGACGTCGTACTCTTGACGTTAGTTTACGTAAACCTTCTTAACGTTAGTTGACGTCAACTTTTTACGTCGACAGGTTGACGTCGCTATGTTGACGTAAGTTGAAATTTACACGTTAAATGACGTTACGTTAACGTCGACGTCGACGTCGCCATCTTGACGTTATTTTACGTCTTAACGTTAGTCGCCTTGTTGACATAGACGGTGCAAGGTTGACGTACATGTCGACGTCGCAAAGTTTGCGTTACAACTGACGTCGCCGTCCTCACGTTAGTTTACGTCACCTTGTAGACATTGACGTCGCCATCTTGATGTTAATTTACGTAGCCATTTTCACGTTGACTTCTGGCGTCTTAACGTTAGTTGACGCCGCTATGTTGACGTCGACGTCGCCCTATTGATGTCAGGTGTCGTCACAAATTTGACGTCGACGTCAACTTATGACGTTGACGTTGACCTAGCCAGATTGACGTTGACCTCGACGTAGTCTTCTTAACGTTAGTTGACGTTAGCTTTTTTACGTCGGCAGGTCGACGTCGCAATTTTGACGTCAACGTCGTCCTCTTGATTATAGTTTACGTAGTCATCTTGACGTTTACTTTGACTTTTTAACGATAGTTGAAGTCGCCTTGTTGATATCGCCAGGTTAACGTCTCTATGTTGACGTCGACGTCGCCCTCTTGATGTTAGTTGAGGTCACCTCTTGACGTTGAGTCGACGTAGTCTTCTTAACGTTAGTTGACGTCGCCTTTTTGACGTCGGCAGGTTGACGTCGACGTCGTCCTCTTGATGTTAGTTTATGTAGCCATCTTGACGTTTACTTTGACTATGACGTAGCATTTTTAAAGTTAGTTGACGTCGCCTTGTTGATATCGCCAGGTTTACGTCGCTATGTTGAAGTCGACGTCACCCTCTTGATGTTAGTTGAGGTCACCTCTTGACGTTAATTGACGTAACCATCTTTACGTCACAAAGTTGTCATCGACGTCGCCCTCTTGGCGTTAGTTGACGTAGCCATCTGAATGTAAGGCGATGACGTCGACGTCCCTTCTTAAGGTTGAATGACGTAGCCATCTTGACGTAAATCGATATTTAGACGTTAGTACACCCTCTTGACGTTCGCCCTCTTGACGTCAATTGACGTTGCCATTTTGACGTAAGTCGTATTAAGACGTTGACGTCTGACGTTTTAACGTTGGTTGACGTCGCATTGTTGACATCGACGTCGCCAGTTGACTTTGACATCGACGTCGCCAATTTGACGTTGACATCGATGTCGCCTTCTTAACTTTAGTTTACGTTACAACTGACGTCCCCCTCTTGATGTTAGTTGTCATCACAAGGTTGACGTCGACGTCGTTTTCATGAAGTTGACATCCCAAGGTTTACGTTTACATTGACGTAGCCTTCTTAACGTTAGTTGTCGTCGCAAGGTTGACGTTGACGTAGACGTCGACGTCGCCTTTTTAACGTAACTTGACGTCACAAGGTTGACCTCGACGTCGACGTCGCCCTCTTGATGTTAGTTGATGTAGCCATCTTGACGTAAGTTGATGTAGCCATCTTGGCGTTAGTTGACGTCACAACTTTTGACGCTCTCTTGACGTTAGTTGAAGGTTGAATGACGTAAGTCGATATTCAGTCGACAATGACGTCGCTCTCTTTACGTTTACATTGACATCGCCAGGTTTTCGTTGACGTCGACGTAGCCTTCTAAACGTTAGTTGACGTAACAAGATTGACGTCGCCAGGTTGATGTTGACGTCGCCAGGTTGACGATGACGTCGCCAGGTTAACGTTGACGATGCCAGGTTGACGTAGTTGTCGACGTCGCCTTCCTAACATTACTTGACGTCACAATGTTGACCTCGACGTCGTCTTCGTCCTCTTAACGTTAGTTGACGGATACGTCGACAGGTAGACGCGCTATGTTGACGTTGACGTCGCCATCTTGATATTAGTTTACATAGCCACCTTGACATATACGTCGCATTGTTGATGTCACCAGGTTGACGTCCCTAGATTAACGTCGACGTCGCCTTCTTTACGTTAGTTGACGTAGCCGATCAGTAAATTGACGCAAGTTGTTGATATCGCCAGGTTAACGTCGCTATGTTGACGTCGACGTCGCCATCTTGATGTTAGTTGAGGTCACCTCTTGACGTTAGTTGACATAACCATCTTGACGTTAGTTGACGTCACAAGGTTGACGTTGACGTCACTAGGTTTAAGTTGAAGTCGACGTAGCTTTCTTAACGTTAGTTGACGTCGCCATTTTAACGTCGGCAGGTTGACCTCGCTATGTTGACGTCGACGTCGCCCTCTTGATGTTAGTTTACGTAGCTCTCTTGACGTTTACTTTAACGTTGACATAGCTTTTTTAACGTTAGTTGACGTCGCAGGTTTACGTCGCTCTGTTGACGTTGACGTTGACCTCGCCAGGTTTCCGTTGTCGTCGACGTAGCTTCCTTAACGTTAGTTGACGTCGCTATTTTGACGTCGGCAGGTTGACGTCGCTATGTTAACATCGACGTCGCCCTCATTATGTTAGTTTATGTAGCTATCTTGACGTTTACTTTAACGTTGACGTCGCCTTGTTGCTATCGCCAGGTTTACGTCGCTACGTTGACGTCGACGTCGCCCTCTTGATGTTAGTTGACGTCGCCTCTTGACGTTAGTTGACGTAGCCATCTTAACGTTATTTGACGTCACGTTGTTGACGTCGCCAGTTTGACGTCGAAGTCGCCTGTTAAAGTTAGTTGACTTAGCCATCTTGACGTTAGTTGACGTCACAAGGTTGACGTCGCCCTCTTGACGTTAGTTGACGTAGCCATTTAACTTTTAATTGACGTCGCCAGGTTGACGTTGACGTCGCCAGGTTGACGTTGACGTCTAGGTCACCTTCATGTTGAATGACATAGCCATCTTGACGTAAGTCGATATTTAAACATCATATGACGTTACGTTAACGTCGACGTCGTCCTCTTAACGTCATTTCACGATTAACGTTAGTTGACTTCGCCTTGTTGACATCGACGTCGCCAAGTTGACGTTGACGTCAACGTCGCTTTCTTCACTTTAGTTTACGTTTCAACTGACGTCGTCCTCTTGATTGTTAGTTGTCGTCACAAGGTTGACGTCGACGTCGCTTTCTTGACGTTGACGTCTCCAGTTTTATGTTGACATCGACGTTGCCTTCTTAACGTTAGTTGACGTCGCGAGGTTGACGTTGACGTCGCCAGGTTAACGGAAACGTCGACGTCGCCCTCTTAACGTTAGTTGACGTCGTCAGGTTGACGTTAACGTCGCCAGGTTGACGTAGACCTCGACGTATCCTTTTTAACGTTTCTTGACGTCACAAGGTTGACCTCGAAGTCGTCCTCTTGGCGTTAGTTAGTTTACGTAAGCCTTCTTTACGTTACTTGAAGTCGCCTTTTTATGTCGACAGGTTGACGTCGTTATGTTGACCTTGACGTCGCCGTCTTGATGTTAGTTAAAGCAGCCATCTGGACGTAAGTTGACGTCACAAGGTTGACGTCGACGCCGCTCTCTTGACGTTGACGTTGACGTCGCCAGATTGACGTACATGTCGACGTATCCCTTTTTACTTGATGTCACAAGGTTGACGTTAGTTGACGTAAGCCTGTTTAACGTTAGTTGACATCGCTTTTTTATGTCGACAGGTTGGCGTTGCTATGTTGACGTTGACGTCGCCTTCTTGATGTTAGTTTACGTAGCCATCTTGGCGTAAGTTGACGTCGCTCTCTTGACGTTGACATTGACGTCGTCAGGTTAACGTTGACTTCGACGTAGCTTTCTTAACTTGGGTTGACGTTACAAGGTTGACGTCGGAGTCTACGTCTCCCTTTTAACGTTAATTGACGTCGCCAGGTTGACTTGACGTGGACATCGCCAGGTTGACGTTGACGTCGCCAGGTTAACATCACAAAGTTGACGTCGACGTCGCTCTCTTGACGTTGATGTTGACATCGCCAGGTTTAAGTTTAAGTCGACGTACCTTTCTTAACGTTAGTTGACGTCGCCATTTTGACGTCGACAGGTTGACGTCGCTATGTTGACGTCGACGTCGCCCTTTTGGTGTTAGTTTACGTAGCCATCTTGACGTTTACTTTAACGTTGGCGTAGCTTTTTTACCGTTGCCCTCTTGATGTTAGTTGACGTCGTCTCTTGACGTTAGTTGACGTAGCCATCTTGACATAAGTTGACATCGACGTCGCCCTCTTGACGTTAGTTGACGTAGCCATTTAACGTTAGTTGACGTAGCCATTTAACGTTAATTGACGTTGTCACGTTGACGTTGACGTCGCCAGGTTAACGTTGACCTTCTGCATGTTGAATGACGTAGCCTTTTTAACGTTAGTTGAGGTCGCCAGGTTGACGTTGACGTCGCCAGGTTAACGTAAACGTCGATGTCGACCTAGTAACGTTAGTTGATGTCGTCAAGGTTGACGTCGACGTCGATCACTTGACGTTGACGTTGACGTCGCCAGGTTGACGAAGAAGTCGACGTTTCCTTTTTAACGTAACTTGACGTCACAAGGTTGACCTCGACGTCGTCCTCTTGACGTTAGTTGACATAAGCCTTCTTAACGTTAGTTGACGTCAACTTTTTACGTCGAAAGGTTGACGTCGCTTTGTCGACGTTGGCGTCGCCCTTTTGATGTTAGTTTACGTAGCCATCTTGACGTTAGTTGATGTCACAAGGTTGACGACGTCAACGTCGCTCTCTTGACGTTGACGGTGATGTTGCCAGGTTTAATTCAATTTAGCCATCGTGACGTAAGTCATATTAAGACGTTGACGTCTGACCTTTTTACGTTTATCTTGACGATGACGTTGCCCCATGATGTAAGTTTACGTAGCCATCTTGACGTTAGTTGACGTCACAAGTTTAACGTCGACGTCACTTTGATGTCTTGTCGTTTACTTTAACGTTGACGTAGTTTTCTTAACGTTAGTTGACGTCGCCCTCTTGATGCTATTTGACGTCGCCTCTTGACGTTAGTTAACGTAGCCAACTTGACGTTAGTTGACGTCACAAGGTTTACATCGACGTCGCCCTCTTAACGTTAGTTGACGTAGCCATCTTGACGTGAGGCGATATTTGGAATTTGACGTCGACGTCGCCTTCTTAATGTTGAATGACGTAGCCATCTTGACGTTAGTCGATATTTACTCGTTAGTACACCCTCATGACGTTAGCCCTGTTGACGTCAATTTACGTAGCCATCGTGCCGTAAGTTGTATTAAGACGTTGACGTTGACTTTTTACGTTTATCTTGACGTTGTCGTTGCCCCTGATGTAAGTTTACGTAGCCATCTTGACGTTAGTTGACGTCACAAGAATAACGTCGATGTCGCTCTCTTGACGTTGACGTCGCCAGGTTTGCTTTAACTTCGATGTAGCCTTCTCAACGTTAGGTTGAAGACGCTATGTTGACGTCGATGTCGCCCTTTTGATGTTAGTTTACTGAGCCATCTTAACGTT
>CM060203.1:138252-164157 GCA_030562195.1 Nipponacmea schrenckii | reverse complement strand
TGATTTCTAATTTTAGTACAGAACATATGGATTAATAGGGACCCAAAAATTGGTAATTTGCATATTTCTCGTATCTTCAGATGGTTATATCTCATGAACAAGACTCTTGGCAACATTCTAATTGACATTATTGGGTGTGATTTTTATCAGCTTTCTAACAATATCTTTATTTTAGCTATAGACCGAAAACTGATAAAATACGCCTAGTAGAAAATAAGCGATTTTAACATTCATATTTTTTTATATTTAGTTCTATTTAACTTAAAAACAAAATTCGAACAGATTTATAAGGTGCAAATTCCCAGCTTTCAAGCAATATATAAATCATTATGTATAAATAAAAATTGCGAAAAGTTTAAGAATAAAATTACACTCTAATTAAACAGATATAAATGCAACAGGTCATAAAATCTGATTGTGTTAATTCCTTATCTTTTGGTCAAGACACAAATTTTGACATTTCCAGTTAAAGTATCCCCAACCAATCAAAACAAGTCATTAGACTTTGTGGGCGTGGTTAAACCCAGATATTTTACATCACTGTGTGTATTTTTCTTTCAATCGAAATAGGGTCTCGGAGGATCAGTCAATATGTGTTATTTTGATGGACATGTATATAGAATCTATAACCGATTGCCGAAATTTATATGGAAACTGATTTTTGAATTTTTAATTTGATTTTGATTTAATTACGATTAAAAATTATAAAAACTTCGAAGGTGTATATTGTGACGTTGACCTTTGGCGATCTTTATACCTGTACATATGTGATACGTTCTATCCAATGACATATTAAGCTTTATAGCAAAATGTAAACTTTCGGTTTATCGGCATTTAAAAATTGCGAATTTTTCCTATAAAACGGTCAATTCACAAATTTTGACATTTCCAGTTGAAGTTTCCAAAACAAGTCAATGGACTTTGTGGGCGTGGTTAACCCCAGATATTTTTACATCACAAACCTTGATGATTGCCAGTCTATTAACAAGCTCAAATGTCACGTGTTAAATTATGAATAAATCATCTCTCCCAATAATCGCAAAATCAATCTACATCCTTAAATGACAGCCAGGAGACCAACAAATTCTAAATAGCCCGAAAGCTGCAGAACTGTTACAAACAGGTCTAGTTATTCTTTCCAATGGTGTATAACACTTGATTTTTGATCAAAATTGCACGTTTTAAATTTGCAAATTTTGTAATTTCTTCTATACTAACTCTTTAAATCGAAATAGGGTCTCGGAAGATAATTCAATTTGTGTTATTTTGATGTACATGTATATAGAATCTATTGCCGAAATATATATGGAAACCGATTTTTGAATTGTTATTTTGATTTTGATTTTTTTACGATTAAAAATTAATCCAGTTAAAATGATTCAAAAATATTATATATCTTAAATAAAAGGAATGATTGTTCATTTCTCGTTGTGGGCGATGTATGATATGGAATATGTGGAAGGAAATGACAACCTTTATAATTTTAAATGATATTCTCTTAAGCAAAAATAATGTACAGTTGAGAGGACTAGTGGTATAAGGGACGCAACTCTATAAAATACTCTCTTAAAGATGTAAAGCCGCGCTGTTAATTTGATGGCTCTATGTTATACCATAGCAACTTGCCACAAATTGCAGGATCTAATGTTCCCACTACACCTAAATTAAGATTGATAAATAAATAAATAAACAAATTAAAAGTATCAACCATCTGGAAAGTTAATTTAATCCGAGATCAATTTGTATTCTCAAATAAGGTGTTATGTCCCTTTATGACCACAAATTTGTTTTTTCGACGTTTTGTTTTACACACTAATTAAACAGATATAAATGTTACAAGAAGAGTTAAGAAGATAATGCAACAGGGTCAAAAAGTCAAATTGTGTTAATTTCTTATCGTTTGGTCAAGACAAATTTTGACATTTCCAGTTTAAGTATCGCAACCAATCAAAACAAGTCATTATACCGAGTAGGCGTGATTACGTTCTATTTTAAATGACAGCCAGGATATATAACACATTCTAAATATCTCGGAAGCTGCACAATTGTTACAAACAGGTCTAGTTATTATTATGGAATTGGATATTATAAATGCAACGTTTCACCCATGCAATAGAAGGGACGCGCACTGCCTTGGTACCGTCTAACGGTTCTAGTTTTTTTTTTTTTTTGTAATTCTTGGATGAGTTTGCAGACAAACTGGTAAAAGGTGCAGAAATTCTAAATCTACAGTTGATCTTAGAATGATTTCTATTATCAAATAAAACAAAACCGGAAGTTCTATCTCTGACAGGAAGTGAGAACCGGAAGTTCAGGTTTTTTTGCTTTAGCAAGTTTATTTTCAGTTCGATTTTGACCGGATTTTCAGATTTGAAAACTTCAATGTATTTGTCAACTAACAATTATAGGTTTTATGCAATTAGGTTAAATATTTTACCCACGATTTGCAATTCAATTTTCAAGGGTCATCGGCAAAAATTTTAGACCGTGATTTCTCCTTTAATATAAATGGTAAAATTTTGAAACTTTACCAGTTGATAGGCGATATGTTTATAATTTTTGAAAAAATGTGAAAATAAAAATTCCACTTCCGGTTTAGCCTCAAATGACGTAATTACGTAACTTCCGGTCTATAACTGCTAGGTGAAAAGTGAAAACTGTTTTATAAATAACTTGTCAATAGTAATTGATTTGACCTAAATAATTAGGTCAAGCTGCCATATCGACCGCCATTTTGAATTTTCGTTACAATTCTTAAATCCGAAATTCAGACACTACTGATAGACCGATTTTGATGAAATTTAGCACATAGATACACTGGATCATTATCTACCTTTTCTTGGAGACCGATTTTCAAATTTCGTATTTTCTTTCGAATTATTTAAATTTCGATTTTTTCAAAATTAGGTCATTTTAACGGGTACAGAAGGTGTGACCCACTTAATCTATGACCTTGAAAATTAGGTCAAATAATATTCAATATATTGTCTACGAGTAGATATTTTTTAATTTGGCTTACTTAAAAAATTCATAGAGATAAGTGTACTTAAATACAGCAAAAATTGATAATTTTCATATTTTCGCCATCATTAACCGTTACGGAAGGTGTGACCTAATTATTTTATGACTTTGAAAACTAGGTCAAATGATATTCAATATATTGTCTAGATGTAGGTAATTGCAAATTTAGCCTACATAATATTTTAAGGCTCTCGAAATACGTTCATAATTGTAAGCAATTCTAGTAGGTTTACACAGTTTCTTGTCAGTCTGAATATAATTAGAAAACTCTTATGTATAAAAATATAAGGTTTGCCCATACTATTGTATATAGTTACTGAATTTGTCATGCCACCATGCTCTACTTTCGAATATATTGTGAATGTTATGTAAGTGGATTATTTGATAATCTCTTAAATATTAAACTGTGTGTGGCTTATTTGGGGTTACGAGATTGGCGTTTCCTACCTGGTTAAAATAAATTGTACTTAGCCTTATAGAGATGATTATTTTGATTGTCGGCTTATACATTTTCTTTTGCATCCCCCTATCAATCAAAACAGGTTTGGATTATGTTAGTCTTCTGTACATGAAAGCTTATAATGACCTTCTACTTCTCTTGATTTTTGTTTTAGCGAAGTCATTTGTTAAATTAGGTCTCAATAGGTCCTTTTCGCGCCTGATGAACATTCTATGGGCAAGTTATTGGCAAAGATTGATTTGTGGTAGTCCATTATAGGTGTCAGATCCATAATCACAGCACTCACGAATTTAGGTGTGTGTGTGGGGGGGGGGGGGTTTAACTATATAGGGATACAGCGATTCCTACAGATACTTAGGCCTAAAGAAGCCGTGCACTCTGTTCAAAATTTAATGTATGTGGGAGAGTGACATTCAAAGTATAAGCTTTACTTTTTATACGCCAACATGAAATGGGGGGCGTATATTGTCGTCACCCACATCCGTCCGTCCGTCCGTCCGTCCGTCCGACGGTCCGTCCGTCCGTCCGTCGGTCCGTCCGTCCACCATTGCTCGTAAACAATCTACAAGGTGTAATTCTTGACGGATTTCGATGAAACTTAATATGAGTGTTTATGAGCATGCAAGGATGAACCCTATTGAAAATCAGCGAAATCGGAAAAAATTTAGTATGAGTTCGTGCCCTTGTTCTTGAATGGCTCGTAAACACTCTACAGTGTGGAATTCTTAACCGATTTTGATGAAACTTGGTGTGAGAGTATGTTATAACTCAAGGATAAACCCTATTGAAAATCAGCAAAATCGAAAAACATTTAGTATGAGTTATTGCCCTTGTTCTTGAAAACGCGTTCAATTTTAGATTGTAAACACTCTTGAGAGAACAATTTTTAATGGATTTTAATGAAACTTGGCCTTAGTATTTGTTATCACCCAAGGATGAAGTCTATTGAAAGCCTATTCAAATCGAAAAAATATTAATATCAGTTATTGCCCTTGTTTTTGAAAACGCGTTCAATTTTTAGCTTGTAAACACTCTAAAAAGCACAGTTATTGACCGATTTTGACGAAACTTGCTGAAATTGTTTAATATCACCCAAGAATGAACCCTTTTGAAAATAGCACATATCAAAATATATTTAATACCAATTATTGCCCTTGTTCTATCAAATGTGTTGGATTTTTGCCTTGTAATCACTCTACAAGTCACAATTCTTGAGCGATTTTGACATAATTTGACATGAGTATTTGTGATCACCTAAGGATGAACCCCATTGAAATTCAGTTAAATCGAAAAATATTTAGTATCAGTTATTGCCCTTGTGTTTGAAAACGCGTTAAATTTTAGCTTGTAAGCACTCTAGAAAGAACAATTCTTAATGGATTTTGATAAAACTTGGCTTGAGTATTTGTTTTTACCCAAGGATGAACCCTTCTGAAAATCAGATAAATCAAAAAATATTTAGTACAAGTTATTGCCTTTGTTCTTAAAAACGCGTTCAATTTTAGTTTGAAAACACTCTAGAAAGAACAATTTTGAATGGATTTTGATGAAACTTGGCTGTAGTATTTGTTTTCTCCCAAGGATGAACCCTATTGAAAATCAGATAAACCGACAAATATTTAGTGTCAGTTATTGCCCTTGTTCTTGAAAACGCTTTAAACTTTTGGCTTGTAAACACACGTTCATTTTTGACAAACTCGCTGAAATTGTTTGATATCACCCAAGGAAGATCCTATTAAAAATATCATGATTAAGGGTGAACCCTATAGCAAACCATAATCATAAAAATACCGAAAAATATGTAATGAGTTGTTATAAGGTACAATTCCTGACATTCTTTAATGAAAATAGAGACCCTAGAAAAAAGTATATGGCGGAAGGTTGAATATTTTAGTCCACCAATTGTTACCTTACTGAAAATTTTTTATTCAAAATCAATGCTGCCAGTGGGCGTATATTACCTTGCCTGGCAAGCTATCTTTAAGAATTTACTTGAACCAGTGTTTTTTTACTGTACGGGGATTTGGGACTACAGGTCATATTGCTGTTTAAATATTGTACAGTTTAAGGCAATTAAAGTTATGTTTAGGGGTGGGTAAACGAACATCACATGTGGCAACAAGAGGCGACACAGGATGGCTTGTGTGATTGATTAAACAGAGAAATGAATGCATTGGATTATTAAAAGGGCCCAGGCTTTATTTGTTTCGGACAATCATTCGACAGCCTCAAACACATGAAATCTTTTGGTTACCTAATCAGAAATAGTCTACAGAGCTTACCTTTGAAATTCGAGCCTTCAAATCCATGTGTATCCATAATAATCCGTGTTTGAAAAACCATAATGTCTTAAGAAATTACGAACGTCCCGCCATATTGGAAAACGGTTCGTCTTGATAATCAAAGAGTTATCCTTCCCGTCGTGCAATAGCGGTCATCTATATAAATAGCCCACAACGCATTTTCAATTGTAGACTTTGTCAACAGGACACACAATTTTCAGACTGACTGGAGACCAGCCGCGTACAGCACGGAAAAAAATGAAAAGTGAATTTTTTTGTTTCAGGTATATTTCAAGGTATTTTGCGATTTTCTTAGAGCTTGAATATTTCTGAGGACTGTTTAAATGTAACAAAGGCCCAAAACGACCCCTAAAAATCAAGCCTAAACCCCTTTTAAAACAAAACTAGGCAAATTTTAACCTCCGTAGATATTTAAGTAGAACCGGTATGAAGTAAAGTTGGTATTTTAAAGTTGTTAAAATTGTTGATAAATTGGGATTTGGGGAAATTATTTTTAACCTCGTATTGTCCATTTAACGCTTAATTCGTATTTCGTCTGCTAAGCTTCACGAGTGTGATAATACCGAATGGTGACATGACTCACATGATAACAGTAGAAACTCAACTAATGGAATTAAAGTAGTAACTGGTCGCCATTTAGACAAGCTTATTTTCCCCCAATTATAGTAAATATACCACCTGGAAAGGGTACACAAAAAATCCCGACTTGATTCATTGAGTAGATTTAGAGAAATCTGCTTTAGAAAATTGACTTTCTCGAGATTTACGAAAACGAAAATAAACCCGCTTCACATGACGTCACGTCATCTCAGGAACCGAGAAGGCAAAATGGCTGACAGTGATAGTACATGTAGTACGGTGGATACTGATAGTTTCCGTGATTCCTCTGATTTGTCGGACAGTGCTTTTCCCGGAATTGTTGATTTTGATTCCGATGATAGCATAGTCAGCAATGTAAGTGATGATGACCGTGAAATCGCTGTAAGACCAATGGAAATGGAGCCGCATTTGTTCGACCCTCTCCCACCTAGGCCTATTCTTCCAGCAGAGCATGTTGCAGCGCCGGTGGAGCAGCCACCTCAAATACCAAGAATTGGTAACCTCATTTGGTACGTAATATTTTGTGCTACTGTTGGACCTCTGGCTTTCGGGCGTGGTTGTCAAAATCATTGATAGATGTGGCTAGACTAGACGCTAGGCCTACAACACAACACTAGGCCTAGTTAGGATAGACATCGATGCCGATTGATTGTTGACAACTGACAAGAATAAAATCATGAACTTATAATGCGTTGGCATCAATTGAATTAACATTGTATCCATAGCACAACATATCTGCACTAAATTCAATTCAGATAAGCACCCTATTCGGTTCGTTTATTGAAACTTTTTACCGATTTGCAAGGAGAGAAAATGTTAAATTTCAACCCATTTCCAAGGCAAATAGGGGAGAGGCTATTTTAAGCAAAAGAAATATTACTAGGTTTGGGCAAGTAGACTTTATTGGTTTGAAAGCAAAGCAAACAATTTTTAAAATGGATCATAGAGCAAATAACCAATAAAATCCCGAATATAACAAACATCATACCCATATTAATTCAAATCAAAATCCTAAATTCAACACCAATACATTAATTATTACATAAATCTAACATAACTATAATAAGGTGTGGGTGGGGGCGGGGGCGAAAAATAACTTGCAAATAGAGCTTAGACGTTTCTTAGGCTTACAATGGCAGACTGAGCGGCAAACTAACGGCGGGAATTTGACCATCTAGAGGGGGGTCAATGTATTGCAGTTGGCGGAGCTTAGTGATTGGCATGTGTGAAATTAAACTACATTAACTACCTTAATGATTAATTAATTTCAACCCATTTCCAAGGCAAATAGGGGAGAGGCTATTTTAAGCAAAAGAAATATTACTAGGTTTGGGCAAGTAGACTTTATTGGTTTGAAAGCAAAGCAAACAATTTTTAAAATGGATCATAGAGCAAATAACCAATAAAATCCCAAAACCCAAACCTAGTGTAGTTTAGTAGTTAGTGATTTGGCCATAAGTTGAGCCACCTGGAGACGAAGCTGAGGGGATGGATCAAGATATCTCTTGTAACAGTCACTTGCCCAATCGCCTTGACAGCGAATTAATTCTGGGGAAATACCACATTGGAGTGCAAAGGATGCCCCGCCTCGTCGAAAACTGTGGCCTGCAAACTGAGAGGGGTCGACACCAATTAACTGGAGGGAGTGTTTTAATTTGCCAATGAATAAACTGTAAGTGAGGGGGACAAGCCTGCCCTTAACTCTAAATACAAATGCAGGGGAGTGAGGAGGGGCAGGATTAGCAAGGAATGCCACTTGACAGGCTGTTACTGGGCAGAGAGGGGATTTAGGGACCACTGGGATAGGCACTTCCAATTTACGCTGTTGAAACTGTATGACTTTTGACCAGCGTACCTGCAAGCTACAATGTGTTGATTGAAAATGAAAATCAGATCGTAAAAGAGCATGAGGCTGTCCTGCCTGTGGTAGTAAGTTGGACTTTCGAAAAAATGAATAAAATGCTACAAGACAGGCTGCCCAAAATATCAAATCTATTGGTTCATGGAAATCAAGTGTATGATATATCTTTAACAAAATCTCTGGTGTTATAGGAAGTTTAGGGAGAGGAGAACGCCTCTTAAAATAGTATTTACTGACCAAGATTGTAAAGGATTGGGCAGACCGGCTTGTAAGTGCAATAATCTCACAACATTCAAGTATGACTTAATTGAACTATATGAAAGGAGGTTACTTAAATAAGCAATATAACATAAAAGGTTACGCAGTGAGATACCAACAGGGTTGATACCGGCCTGGTTACAAAACCTCAAATATAGAGATAATTGAGTGCAATAAGCCTTTTGGGTGTTTGGGGCGAAAAATAAGTATTCAGCAAATCAACCCTGGATTCTAACTGCTGTAGGAACAAGCCTCTGTCTCTGTTCTCTTCTGCAAAATAAAAGAGAGAGCCTTTTGTGACACATGTCCAAAAGTCATACTTTCCACTGGTGCCTTTGGGGGAACAGACTGTCATAGTGCAAGGGCTCATGCAGGCGTGAAATACTATCTGCTAGAGTATTTCTAACACCAGGGATATATCTGGCTGTTACATAAAAATTGAATAATACAGATAACCAAAAGAGGAATCTCAAGGCATGCATAACAACATTATTGTACCGACAAGAGCCTTTGTTAAGGCAAAACACTGTAAACATATTATCACTGTATATGATAACCCTAAGATTAACTAAGGGGGGGGGCCCATCTACAAAGTGCACAAATTACAGTCATTGTCTCTTTATAATTTATATGCATATCAGATACCAGGGGTAAATCACTCTTCCAATGGACATAGAACCAATCATCTTGGAAAAAACCCCCCCGCCTGAGTCGGTACAAGCATCAGTAACCATGGAAGTTATAGGAAGGCAAGATAGAAGTAGAGCTCTTCCATTAAAAGTTGCAATGCAGTCTTTCCACCATAAAATGTCCTCAAGCAGCGGGCCTGACAAACGTGTACGGTGGTGTTTCAGCTTTAAATGGTTCATACAGTTGAGGATACGCCGGCAAAAGACTCGCACGCCACAGATCACACAGCATGCAAAGTTCAATTTCCCAGCTAAGGATTGCAATTAGGACTTAGAAATGCGAGTTTTGGCTGCGGTTGCAGTAAGCAAAGATTTAAGTTCAAGTAATTTTGCCTCCGGTAGGCGTACAGACATAGCACAAGCATCCAGTTCTATTCCAAGGGAAAGTTAAACACTGGCAGGGATCAACTACTTTGTTGTAGTTGATGCAAATCCTAGAGATCGCAGTAACCTCAGAAGGGTTACCAGTGCTCTGTGACACAATTCCTTTGTTTTCCCCACAAAGAAAGAAGTCGTCAAGACAAACGACAAAATTTGGGAAGCCCAAATGAGCCATGAATCTACGAACAGCCTGTGTAAGGCGATGAAAAATTCCAGGACTGCGTTTTGCTCCAAACGGTAATTTTGTGTCAATAAAGTATTGCCATCTATTATTGAGGAACCATTTTAAACCAGTTACACTGCGACTCTTTTGGCTAATAGGCACTGATCGATAAGCCGATTTTAGATCACACTTAGCCATGAAACAACCTTTATGCATTAACGCAGTAGCATCATCTATTGTCTGATAACGAAAATGTTCCAACTGAGACACATAATCATTTACGGCTTGACCTGGGGGAAAGCTGCAGTCATGGATCAGACGCACTTCCGTGTCAGATTTTGGAATAACACTGACAATAGTTGGTTTCCCATTAAGTTTTACATAATTGTCATTTGCAATTTCATTGCACATTGCTTCCGTTGCTAGCGAAAAAAGGGGGTGTTGGGGGTCTGCACTCTTATGATTGTCACTCTCCATTGGCTGTTGGGTGGCATCCGGATCAACGATGTCGAAACCTTTTGATATCCCAGACAAGAGAAAGTCTTTATCGGGGTCATTCTCGAGATACAAAGTCCAAGTTTGTAAAGCCCTCTGGATGCCCACTGAGGCCACAGCCTTATCTATTAGTTTTTTGAATGATTAGAAGAGTATCCTTGCTTCCATGAAGCGGATTGGTCATTGTGAGACACAGCCGGATGGGACTGGAAACATTTCGATATGTTACACACATGTTGGAACCGACAATCAGTGAGGTGACATCCCTTATGCGAATTATAATTACGACAAATTACTTCTCCAGTCTGGGTGTAAGTGCTGATATGATGACTGTAAGTTGATCGACTGATAGGCTGGGTGATGGTTTTCTTGGTTGATGAACTTTTTGGCTGTAGATGCAGAATTTGTAGGTGGTTAACCACAGTTCCCCAACGAAAATTATGAGTAGCTTGGAGTCGTCGATACTCACGGTCATATACCAGGACTGATAGCCGGTCAAATTTTACAAATAGTTCAAATATGCGAATAGTGTATGACAGGTAATCTTTGCTATCGAAATTCTATAGAATTACTATTCATCAATAAGACAAGTATGGCTATGTTTGCAGAGCCCCATTCAGCGATTGTGACACTCTCCAGCTTTGGTTTTTTGCTGTTGATTTTCTGAAATGTGTAATCTTCGCCCCCTGGTGCTGATGGGCGCAGAACAAGATTATCTTCCTCATCATTGTATAGTTGAGAATTTCTGGTGATGAAGTCAACAATGTCGTAGTACGATAGCTTACCTCGTAGATGAGTTCTATTTCTATTCAGGTCAACCTGGGGATCATTCCACGAAGCATCGTTACCGCAGAATCCCGCAGAGTCCTGCCCGCTCTTTGTTTTGTGGGCTTCACCTGCCGATGATATTTTTGCAAGGAATTTCTGCAAGCTGTCATCTCCAATAACATCAACATCCGGTTGCAGGTGACCTTCACCTTGGTTGGTTGTGGCTCCGTCTTAAATAGGGTCTTGGATTCTATTTTTAGCCTTCGTCGCTGCAAGTAGACATAATTTTTTCTGTCCTATGTTGATTGTATCATCTTGTATGTCTCCAATCTCCAATAAGGATAGGGCTTCCAGACAATCAAAACCCATGTCCATCAGATAACCGACAGTTACCTTCGATAAACGGCATTCGCTAAATATCTGTTGGATGCTGCAAGAATCGTCGCCGGCGCCAGTCGCCATTATTGTTGTCTTTTCGACACCATGGCCACTTTCAACACTTGTCGTGGATCTCGCACTTGTAGTATCATCCAATACTGAAGAAGATGCCAATCCTGACTCTCTAAATCTTGCTGGTACAGATAGAGTCCTTTTGGATCTTCTTTCATCCGACATTTGCGAAAAATAACTTGCAAATAGAGCTTAGACGCTTACAATGGCAGACTGAGCGGCAAACTAACGGCGGGAATTTGACAATCTAGAGGGGGGTCAATGTATTGCAGTGGGCGGAGCTTAGTGATTGGCATGTGTGAAATTAAACTACATTAACTACCTTAATGATTAAGAAAATCATATCCGCCATTTTGGATTATTATTTTTGTAGCTGCACTCAAAACAGACCACATTGGAATCGTCCGATAGGCCCTATTAGGAAGTCGTTGAATAGGCCTAATATAAAGGCTAGTTTTGTTTCGTGCTGTATATATTCCATAGGGTTAGGGAATATTTTCAAGTCCTAGTCTAGACTAATTTTTGCCCACCCAATTTTTTACGAAAAAGAGCTGGCTAATGTCGGTGTCCTTTCTGTCCCGTCAATTTCATCCTTATTGCACACTGCATGTGTTCGTCTTCATTAGCCCCAAAACAGGTGCAGAAGAGTAGCCTATGACGTAAAACTCAATTCATTTCATTTGACATTTCCAGGCATTTGACATATATCTGATCAATTCTCCTATTTTATGTTTCATGTCTGAATGTGATGGATGCCAGATGATGCTCACTGAGAAGGAGTGTACATGCTGCAGGGAGATTCCACATGTGTGTGCTAAGCTTGATGAAGAAGGGATAGACTATATAATCAATCACCCTGGTTTTGCAGTACTGTGTTTGAATGTGTTTGTGCTAAATGTGGCATGGTTGCAGTTTAGGCGACAGTATGGCCATAAGGCTGTAAATGGACCTCACCACAAGCAAATGCGCCATGTGGGATACAGACAGTTGGTGAGATGGTGTTGGGGGTTCCTTGGACGAGACATTCGGGTTGTGTTGCCATCTTGTGCAGTTTCCAGGATTCGTGCTGAATTAATGCCTCCTGGCCTAGAGGAAAATGCAGTTTTTTCTGGTTTCAAGGAGGCTGGAAATGTTGTAATGCCATGACAAAAAATAGATGTTAATTAAATCATATCAATTGTATTTTCTTTTTTTGATAAGGGTGATTATTCTCCCACAAGTTTGAAGCCTTGAAATCTCTGGACAGCTGTCAACTTGTCTGGATGTTCGTAAGAGCTGCAGAGTGATGGGGGTTGATTTTCATTTTGACATTTTTCGCCTGTTGCAATAATTCTGCACACTTCCTTCTGTAGTTCATTGACATAGTCTGAAAGGAACAATAATTAACTTGCACTTTGTATAACAAACTCTAGGTCACACTAGCAAACTACCACTAACTTATTACCAAATCTTCAAATTCATTCATGGAAAAATTAGAGAAATAAAGGATCACAAACTCATTTCCATTATGAAACGAGTCATGCACATTTTATGAACCGAGTCTCATAAATTTGCTGACGAGTTTCATAATTCTCATACGAAATGGAAACTCGAATGAGATCTTGTTTATCACATGCAGCCCTTGTTCGTTACAGCAGGTTCACTAAAATACATAATGTAATAGTACGGAGTAACTAGGTCAGCCATCTTTGTTTGGTAAATAGACAACAAGTAAGTGCGTATCAATATATGAATGCTCAGGCTGATTAGCATAGTTATTACACATGTGTTATATATCGAAAATATGAAATGGGCTGGGCCATTGCATAACAAGGTGGACAATGGACATGTGATAAATCGTAATATATCTTGAGCATGTATTGCACATTGCATTTTAATGAACCTTTCGACTAATCAGTATTATACAACCATACTTACTAAATGTGGATTTTGTCTTGACCCGTTTGACAGAATAGCCTCCTTTTTTTAACTTGGGGAATACAATATTGAATTGGCATTCACCAGACTTCAGTTTTGCTTGGTCTCTACCACTATTTTCGTTAAAGTGAAGTGCAGCTAATTGTAGCCTAAAAGACAATAAAATTTATTAATCCATAAGTCCCAGTCTCTTTTTGGCTATTTATTAGTCATTATTTTTTTCCTGATAATATACATCTGAGAAATATGTAGATTTTATCCATAGGTTTCGCTCTTGTGACGTTTTTGACCTCAACAAGGAAAGGTAATTTGCAAGAAAAGGGACTTCAGGGATAAAGGAAAAAACAGTAAGGTGTAAGACCCATGTAATACACACCTGCACTTCATGCCCAAGTATCCAAAATGATACATTTTTGGTGCTAAATGTATGACTGTTGCATGATATCCCTCCAGAGCAGATGTTTGGCCATCAGGACTAAGCTTCCTCACTGACTTCATTAAATTCTTTGACAAAAGAATGTCTGTGAGTTTTTCATATATTTCTGTACCTGAAGGATAAAAACTGCAAATTGTATAAAATGTTCAACTTTCATAAAAACTAATTTCATATGCACAACAATCTGATGAAAAAAATCAGAAAAAAAGCAGAACAAGGCCTCAGTGGATGTTGGGTTCAGTGCTTCACAGTAATAAAACAAAAATAAGATGTAGGAAATGGACAACATGGATAAAAAAAAAATTGCTAAAAAACAATATGAAGGGCAACACAGTTTCTTGATTCTTCATCTAGCACATGCACTGTACATAATGTCAGAGATGTATTTTTAATTCTGTTGTTTCTGTTGCTTGAAGAAAGAGTCCTTGGTGTAGTGCTGAACTCCCCAAAAATCTAGGATGCGGATCGATTTTTCAGGTATAGCACCTGCAAAAAGGATTGCAGCGGATAAGGACAGGCTGCCATCTGCAATACCTCCCACCTTTGGTTGGCTGCTTGAAGTATTTCCTTCACCACAGGACAAGCATGACTGTTCAATAGTTATCAAAGTCCCACTTCTGCAAGTAATTGTAGCTGTTGCTCCAGGAACAAAACAAACACGACAAATATAAAAAAGCTCCATAAGCTCTCTTTCGTAAACAATGAACTTTTTCTTAACACCAGTATCCTCATCATATTCATCAAATGTTCTGTATAAATGAAAAGAATATATAAAACTGAATAAAAGCAATGAAAAAATATCAATAACAAATGCCTCATGTACAAGGAAAACTCCTCAACCTGTAAATCAGCAGCTGACTGCTACTGCTATCATTAATGAAAAACAACTATAATCAACGATTGCAGTGCACTAACAAACCATGCTCTACATAATATGCCTTTTAAATAGTCCAAGTAACTCTTTTATAGATCACAGCAGGTATTGCATTACTGGAACAATTAGCAGCTGGAATTTACAGTACTGAAAAAAATAGCAGGCTCTCCTGCAGAAGGGGAACCCTCATCCCATAACAGAATACTATTGCTCCCAACCATGATCATGCTTCAAGTCCAGTGGGTCTTTCCCCTACAATCACCCCCCCCCCCCCTTGAAGACAAATAAAAAACTTTTATCAATACTCACAAATCCATTTCCTCATCATAATCTGATGGTTCCCAATCCAAATCCTTTGTATCATTGTCATAGTAGCTCTCACCACTATCAGAATCTTCCTCCATTACTGATTCAGTTACCGGTAACGAAAAAAACAGTGCTACTAGGCACTGCAGGTACTGGCGGTAAACTGTCAACAGTGTTCTGTTTCACATGATCTGCTTCGCTGTTCATAATTGGCAAAAGTGTCAAAGGTGGCAGCTTCACTAATTCACACTGTACACTTTTTGATCTGTATTTCTTCTCTTTTCTGGGGCGTCCTAAAAGAAATCAGTATGATTACATGTAGATGTAGTAAATTTCTGATAACCTTGTCCACTAAAAACAAGCTTACATGTGTTTATTTAACATAAATGTTTTTGATCAACTTCTTCATGAATGTCACTGGGCCAAGTTTTAGGATCAAAGGGTCAGACTTATTGTTAAGCCAACCATTCTTATTTTTGTCACTAAGAAAGTTATTGTGTTTTTTTGGGAGTAGGCAAGTCCATTTTTTGTGTAATATGACATGGTGGAATAAACAACAAATTTGGTTACCCTTAGATCTAGACTTGCAACTTGGTAATGGAATGGCATGAGTAGTGGCTTCTGGCAGTTGCAAAGACGGTGTGTTGAGTGTTGGGTTAGGTACATCAGGTAAGTCAGGAACTGTGTCAGGCAATATATTGGAAACAGGATCAGGCAATATGTTTGAAACAGGATCAGGCAATATGTTTGAAACAGGATCAGGCAATTCTGGTGCATGTTCATCCATTAATTCCAGTAACAACTTAAAAAGACAAAATTAATTTCACTGGTTAAATCAAATAATATAAAAACTTATGACCTTCAAGTGATGTAGCACAGACAGTGACAACAAGACTGGGCATTCTAGAATCTTAATCACTCCCAAGAGATGCAATTGTTGCATAGTTGTAGGCTATGTATTAGAATCCTGCTAGACTCATTAACATAAATTTGTCACACACATCTTCTGATAACATGCATGGGTCAGGCTGATAAAACCATTGATGAACCCCGATCTGCAAACCTTATCGTTACAACTCACCCTTTTTCTCTCTCTTTTTCTGAAAGCTGTAAGTTCACAAACATCAAAACCATGCGTTTGCACATTTTTGGTCTTGGAGAGGACTGCATGGATGGTGGGTACTGCATCTCCCTTTTGTCGTCGAGATCTAAAAAAACATGTAAATATATACAATAGAGTAGTGTTATTGAAAGTCGACAACCTAGTCCTAGGCATAGGTGATCACCCGGTCAGTAATTTTTATCATTCGATAAAATTATGCAATTTGTCATCGAAAAATCGCCGATGTTTTCAATTTTTTTACGACCAAGCAGCAGGAACCTTAATTTCATTCTTAGACTATGAAGTAGTGATTATTGCAATTGATAATTTACTGGCCTTTGCTGATGGTCGCAAATTCTTCAAATGAGAGTAAAAAGTAAACAAAAACGTTAAACGGGTGCACGAACAATCGGTAACCTGATTGGACAGTAACTATCTATATCAGCTAATCAATTTCTTTTTTACATTCTCGTTATCTAATGTCGCGATTATCCAGCGTTTGACAACAGAATTAGAGAGGCGGTTTGGAGACTGGACAATACATTCTATAGAGTATTAATAGACACGGCATAACAATAAAAAGCCATTGCCATAATAGATGAGTTATTTTGTGATTACGACAAATTGTTTATTTCACAACCTAATAACACATAACATAAATTCAGCTATTCGCGTGAGCTCGACGAACACAAACAGTATACCTATGCTCAAGACAGTTATAGTGTCAATAAAAAAGTGACCTTGCCTTGGCCTTTGTAGAATGTAGGCCTGGGCTAGATTAGAAAGGTCGAGAATCGGCGTTTTTACACTTACAGCAATAGGCCCCTAGGCTTTTGGTTGTAAAAAAAGCACTCACCTTGTCTGATATTCACTTTCGAGCCGAGCATCCGAATTATTTACATCAAAACAGTCGTTGTTAAAATGTTGAGAACAGAGCACCTTGGATTTATTCGTTGGCGTTGGATTTTCGAAGTTCTTCCTGGTTACTCTGACAAATCGCGTCCACTGTCGACGAAAACATTCATCCTGTGGCCAAGAATGGAGAGATATGCCTTTTCTACGGTCTGCTACGGCACTGCAGCCAAACAAAACGCACCTATTCACCATGAAAACAATAATTGGCAGGAATGATTTAGATGTAAATAACACGATCGGCCATTATTCACGTCGACGTCGTTCCTGAGATGACGTCATTGCCGGAGATCTCCGATGATTTTCGTTTCAATGGCATGGGCGTGGTCGTGGGTAGAAAAATCAAAAGAAAAAGACACTGGTTGCTTGAAATAATTTTTTTTCTTTTTATTAAGTGATTTAAGACTATATTACATAATATAAACCCCATTTATAACGTCATTCAGTAACTACTTTAAACTTAAAAATTATAGAAAATTTATGTTTCAAATCTCAAAAGATGCATATGTAGCCAACCATACCATAGCCAACTAAGAAGTGGTTGTTTACCAATAGAAATCGTTCACTATTGGTTTAAACAGTATTTATTACAATGATACATATTTACAAAGATATGATATGATTTACAAACGATACAGAAACAAGCTAAGTAGCTTATATTAATCTGCTTCGTAGGAAAAATGATATTAATAGGAATAGTAATAATAATAATAATAAATAAATATATTGTATGCATTGAGTAAATTAAGTAAATTGAATTTGAATAAATTGAGTAATTAAATGGATGGATAAATAACCGAGGGGTCCACCGGTACAGTGTTCAATATAAGCATAATTCCGAAGAATGTTAGTCCGAAACATCCGCCCCTATCACAACCATCAACTGATCCCCATGACAGCTGTCAAAAGAGCACTCAGAGGTCCTAAAAGGGGCAGACGTCTCGGGCTAAGGTATTGTCTGTTGTTCCTGTGCAGGAGGGTATATATCAGTTCAGTCATCAAATCTCTTTGACAGACCGATGTATGAATAAACAGTACTGAATATAAACTTATTCAAATCCTGTGATATATCAGCGTTTCCGTAAAGAAGTATGGAAGATGATCTGAAAGTTGGGGGTAGGAGGTTGGTAGTTTGATTTCGAGCAGTGAGATAGTTGTTACAGTATAAAAGATAGTGTTCAGGGTCTTCAAAAATATGACCGCATGAACATGCAGGATGAAGGGAGATGTGCATTAGGAATTTGTGACCGTTAAGTTTGCTTTTATTGTGGCGTAATCTGGTGTGGATAATTTGATTTTGTCGATTACCTGTATAGTAATATTTTGGGACGTCAGATTTTCTAATTATTTTTGATAGATTTGTCTTGAATTTGAGGACTGTTTGTGAATTCTGTGTATTTTCAGGGAGTCTGTTCCATGAATTTACAGCAGATGGTAGAAAGGACATTTTATAGTACTTAGTGCGCCATGGGATACTCCGTAGGATATTGTTATGCCTAAGGCTGTAGGGGTTTAAATCTGATACTTTGGGGGGGACGAGAATTTTCAGATATTGCGGAGTTAGTCCAGTATACATTTTATAAAATAATATCAGTTTATGTGATAAGCGACGGTCATAAAGACTTGTAAATCCAGATTCCTTATATAGGGTTGTATGTGATGTCCCTCTAACAAGTCCTGTGATAGTTCTAAGTGCGTCTAAGTTTAGTTTTTCTAATTTATTCGCGTCGTGTAAAGTACAAGTGTTCCAAAGTACGTCACAGTAATCATAGATTGGTAGGATGAATTGTTTGTACAGGAGTTCAAGTGATTTTCTCGAAAGTCTGTACTTCTAAGACAATCTATTTGTTTTGAAGTTTTGGATATTAGATAGTCGATGTGAGTGGTCCAGGAGCCTTTTTTATTAAAATAAGCCCCCAAGTGTTTATGTTCGTCAGAGTCATATGAAGTGGTGTTGTTAAAACGTAGATTGAAGGAAGATGGTTTCACTTTTCTTGAGAAGTGTAAACATTTAGATTTCGTAGGGTTGAATGTTACCATCCTCTTTTCAGACCATTGCAGTATAGCTTCTAAGTCAGTATTAAGGATATCACGTAATAATCAAAGGCGAGATATCCGAACAAGAAGTGATCAAAGCTGGGGTCCCCCAGGGTTCAGTCCTCGGACCAATATTATTCCTGATATATATCAATGACATAACACATGATATTAAATCAAATATTCGACTATTCGCTGACGACACCTCGCTTTATCTCACTATTGAAGATGAGGCGAGAAGTCGTGAAATCGTTCACTATTCAAAACCATTTAGATATCTCTCGAAAACCGCAAATGTAAATGTTGTATAAGTTCTTATGTCGAAGATGAATTCCATGTTTTAGTTATTTGTCATACGTTAGATGATATTAGAATAATTTTATTTCAATCATGTACAAAAATTAATTTCACTTTATGTCAAACACAAATCGCTTTTATTTCATTATGAACAATCCAGATATACAGCCAGATCTGGGTAAATCCCTATCTAAAGTTTTTTTCATACGCAAGATATTTCAAGCCATTTAATTTTTAATATTTTAGTATAATTAGATATTTTAAAATTACTATACTTATATTTTAAACTGTTTACAATTTTGTTTTCATATTTATGCTTTGACATTTTTTATATAAATATATTTATATATAAATATTCATTTTACGGTTTAATTTTGTATGTGTCTCATAGGTAAGTCTTTGTCGGAAATCTATAATCTTGGTTTTATAATTATATATTTTCATTGTTATGATTTGTAACACAAATAACAGTATTTGAATATTGAATGGAGGTGTCTTTTTTTTCTAAACATGGTGTAGTTCATTCCAGACATCGTATTTCCAATTTAGAATACAAATCCTTATATATACTGTATATCTTGTTCTGTACGGCTCTGTGAAGTTACGACTGTTGTACACAATGAAACTCGGGTCATGAACTTGTATTGTTTTATTGCCGTATACAAAGGTACATGAGCATTAACAAACAAACATTTGACATAATAAGCGGATAGCGGAGGGTTTATAAAGCTTAATATATAACATATAAATATAATAGTATATGAAATAAATAAATATAAATAAGTTATCTTAAATTATCTTTTAACATTTTATTTCTTTTATTAGTAGAAAAATATAAGAATTTACCAAGTCTTTTGAGGACAAAATGGCTATGTGAGTTTAACAACAAGACTAGTTTCCACATTGAGGGAGTTTTCCAATAATATTCATTTATACATTTACTTCTTATTTCATGATAGAGTGGGCAAATTAATATAAAGTGATATTCGTCCTCGATTTCATTTTTATTACAGAATGTACATAATCTTTCATTTCTGTCAGTTTTAACATATCGGCCTGTCTCGATCATCAGGCTGTGTGCAGATATACGATATTTACATATTAAATCATAATGATCGATATTTTTACATAGATAATATTGTAATTCGTAGTTATTATTAAAATACTGATACATGCTACATCTCAAAGATGATTGAATATTACACCTTGCTTTTTGTATATAAATATCTTTGATTCTCTGTGAAATTTCATAAATAAATATTAATTCATTGTCAACTTTTTGGTTATGCCAAACATAGCCGAACCCATTTTCTTCAAGAGTACATTTTTCAGAATCAATCCAGGGATTGTAACTTTTACCCGAAATTAAACATTTATACATATCATCATAACATGCTCTTATTATTACATTTTTACTTTTAATAATTTTTAACCAATATTTAATAATAGATATTTGCCGTCTTAAAAACATTGGGTGTCTACCTAGTTCAAAATATACAAGACAATTTGACGTAGAAGTTCTCACTCCTAAAACCTTTTTACAGAATTTGCTATGAACCTTTTCAATATCTTCAGCAGGGTGAAATCCCCATACTTCCGAAGCATAATTTAATACAGGGCTTATATATGTGTCAAATACGTTAATACTTGTTACAGTGTTAAAATGGTTTTCCTGGATAACTTTGAGTATACCAAAGTAAGCCTTCTGACCTTGTGCAGCGATTGTCTTTTGTGTAGTATTAAAGCGTCCATTATAGTTACATACGACTCCAAGATAATTAAATGAAACTGAATGAGTTTGATAAGTATATTGTGTAAGACACAAACGGATTATATGTTTCAATATAAACCGACATGACCACAAGTAGCGTACCAAAAACAAGGATTAATGGACGAAGGATATATACAAACATAATATGACACACAAACAACTACATGTAGTAACATTTCTCCACAAAAGCCCCATTAACACCGGGTTGTCAGCCCCCAACACCAAATCCCTCTAATCACCGTTTGTTTAAGCCTAGTTAATCTGATATAGTGGCAGTTGTTTCTCTTTTCATATTATTTGGTGTGGTATAATTGTTCTAAAAGCTGTCAAACCACCGGCGTCCTTTAGATTGATTGGTTGTTTATTCTGTACATCCAAACCGTAATAAGCCAGTGTGCACATTAAATTTGGACGGACTTGTATCATTGCCAAATCTAAAAAAAAGTCACCCGGTAAGCAATTTTGATTTAAGTTAAATATTGTCTACAGGGAGCGGCGATGTACGAGCCTTTGGCTAAGGTCAACGATATTAATAATTTTTGAACCATTATGCCTTTAAGATTTAATATTTTAAATTGAACCTGCTTATTTTCGCGAAGAAGAAAGTAATAAAGAATGTATAGCTATAAGTCGTTGCTAGGTTTAATTATTCACTTGTAATAGAATGAGAAATATGTGAACTCCCTCGAATAACTGCATAAGCATGTTAGAATGCATTACTAATTAAATGGAAGTATGCGTCTGTAGATCTAATTTTATATTATTATGCTCATCCCTGTTATAAAATATATGAATAGGGATAGCCTGCCAGGCCCACTGTCACATTGAATTTGAATACCTTCAGTCATTCACTTTTAATCGGGGGTTATAAACGTACAAATTGAAAAAAAAATCATTAATATCTGTCAAGAATTGTACCTTATTACGGTACTCGGTCAACTCGGGTACATGTCAACCCGGAGACGCATTTTTGTTAGTTAACTCGGAGACAAAATTAAATATTCTCCAGTCAAAATGCAATATTCGAAATTCGAGATACGAAACTCAAGATACGAAATTCAAAATTTACAGTAACCAATCAGATTACAGAAAGCAAATAACTTTATAGACTTGTCTTAAAAATGGCGGAAAAATGAAAGTTCATGGATATAATTTGAATTAACTTTGTCACGCCTGACTAACTTGACAGGTGACAGACTTCTGATCTCGGTGGGTGATCAACTTTGTGACCCCACACAAGTCAGATTATTTTTAAAAAGATGAAATTACATGTAATGGGTTTTTGTATGTAGTTACTGTAGTTTTTTTTATTTTCTTATTTGCATATGCTATGCTATTGTCATTATGCTCTTTGGCAAAGAATTATATTTATTGGATGTGCTTTAGACGAGTTTTGCAGACATGTGGTTTGTGGAAACAATCTAAACCACAGTTTTTGATAGCAAATTGATAGTAAAAATCTGATAGTACCCTGTGTATATGCAGTGTTACATCTTGTTTTTGCCTTTGACATGGCCAAAATACATATACAATATGTTGATTTATCACTTTCCCTTATACAATAAATTGAATTTGGATATCTGCTCCTTCAATTTTGTTTCCAAGGTACATTAAACCAAATTTTTGTAGGGATGGTACAATGAGGAGAAATTTTTGTGCAGATGCTTTTCTGAGCCGAAATAATTCTTTGAATACAAATATGGCAAAAAATTTCTTTTATGACGTCATTTCATATTAGGGTCTGACTAATTTTCAAAATGGCCGCCATCTACCAGAAATTTCCAATCGTATTGATGAAAACAACACTTTTCTGTGTGGATAAATAGATAATTACCATAGATATCACTTCAACACGATAAAGTAAATAACAAATGCTTAAATATAAGAAGCTTTAGTGACGTCATAAGGGTTTTAATGAAGTCATTCAATCATTTTTTAAACGATTTTCAATTTTATTGCTCATGATCATTAAATTTTATTCTTGGTGATAGAAAATTTGTTTAAAAAAAAGTTAAAATGTTTTGTGTGATGTCATTATAAGATGTGATTATTTCATTGTTCCCAGTCTTCATTATTTTCTCAAATTCTGGAAGTCCACTGCATTTCGTACATCTTAAAAATGAATAAACTTACTGAATTCAAACTAAGGAGTAACGATGTCATCAAAGAGCTGTTTGGTGTTTCTTATAAAGAGGTAAATGTTTATAAAAGAGAAGCTAAATTACCATCTGGCGTAGTCATAATGGGGAGAATGATGTCATTGTGCAAAGTACCAGAAAAGGGACAAACATTGGTGAGTAGAGATGATGCAAGTAAAATAGTAGCTCATGCAATAAGTCAGGATTGGATAGAAAAAACGTATATCCAATTTCGGAAAGAAGTATTGCTTTGAAAATTAAAGATGCCTATGAAACTTTTATTGAATTACGCAAAGTAGAGCGACGCGAAGATAAACTTAAAACTGTATAATGGATTGAGAGAAAGACAATGCGTTCAATAAGAAAATGGTCTCCAATGCATACGATGTGAGAAATATGGATAAGCAGTACGAGAAAAAATGGAAATAGAATTTGTGGTTAAAATTGTAAAATTGTTAATAATTGTCATGGTACTTATCTTGCACGTACTACTCCAACAGTACCAAGAAAAAGGGTGAAACAGAAAAAACGAACCCTAGAAAGAGAGGAAGCTGAAGATGCTAAGAGACAGTTGATAATGAATGAAATTTCTCTACAAGCTGATGTGAACAGAGATAAGGTTGAAAATGGAATGTTTGAAATTCAAGATAGTGAAGATGACAATGTCACTTTTCAAGCATCGCCGAAATCAACTTCTCACTCACAGGCCAAACAGGATACTACTGCTGTATTTCCACAAATAAAGATCCGTGAAGGTTACAAGTGCATGAATGAACAGCTGATGAGGTGTATGGCTACAAAGTGACAACAAATGACTTATATGGTATAACTGCATATAACTGTTGTAGTAGCCAATACAGTATTTGGACAACAGTGGCAGGTTTCTCCAGCAACAAATTCTGATGATCAAGATATTGAGGAACAAGTTGATGATGATGTTGATGATGATAATGATTATCCTGATGGAAGCATAAGAAGGATCGCACATATTGATAAAACAACACATGGACTTTTGGCTGCTGCTTGTTCTAAAATTCTTGAGTGTATGGAGATTCAATCTGAAAAAATTCTCAAATCCTGTGCACATGTTATTTTATGAGTAGATGTGGTTTTAAGGGTTTTGTATCAAACAGATTGGTTGAATAGTTGAGCTGGCTAAATTGTACCTGCAACATGAAGAATACATCAATCGATTTTTCATTACTGTAGATGAGAATTCAAATAAACTTGTTCTGGCAGTTGCCATTTTTATTGATAATGTTTAAATGCTGTACTGAAGTATATTCTGCAATTGGTGACTTATTGATAATTCTTTTAATGGATTTGATAGGAATTGATGGTCGCGGGTCAATTCTCGAAGACGAAGTTGGGAGCAAGTGAAAAATTTTTTCGAGCCAGTTACAAATTCTGGAGCTGCATCAAAAGAATCTTTCTAAAGCTGATACTGGTAAAGGCCCAGTCCCACTGCACTTGCACACGAATTACGCATGAATTGCGCATAAAATTTTCTTTGTGCGGGATTCGTCAGTGATGTGCTTAAATCCCACGTATTTCACACGTGGAGCATCAGTTTTTGTAAGTGATTGTACGTGGGTTTGTGCGCGATCACCGGTTTTGAACGGTTCAAAATATTTTCCACGCACAACGTGCGCGATTATGCGCAGTTTGTACGTAGTTTGGACGTGGAAGGTGCGTGTTCTGTCAGTGTTCCGTCAGTGCTTGTGCGTCAGGAACTGGCTCCTAGCACGAACATCACTTTCAGAACTCACACATAACTTACAAAACACGCACATATCACTTACAAAACACGCACAATCCACGTATGTTCCACTTACAATCACTTACCAAATTATTAACGCACGAAACACGCACAAATAACGAATGAAAAACTTATAACTACGCATGCATAACTTGTGAATCACTTACAAATCACGCATGCGATTTTCCTGTATAAAAAGCAGCCATTTCGGCCAATTTCTTCAGTTCAGTGTTGTTCATGCTGCCAAAGGGTACACATCTAGAACAACCCTCAGCGAAGAGATGTGCTGGCATTATTGGTGCAGAACCAGAATGATCAGATGATGCAAATTCATCAGATGTTGGCCAGAAGAAGAAGAAGAAGAAGACAGAGGAATGTCTGGGTTGGTGGAGATCAGGAATGAAGACCCAAGATCCTTTCAGAACTTCATGCTCATGCCTCCAGACATGTTTAATGAGATTGTCCAGAGGCTGACCCCAAGGCTAACCAAGCAAACTACCAACTTCAGAGTTCCCCTGGATCCTGGTATGAAAGTTGCCATAACCCTTCGTCACCAAGTACCATGACATGCAGTATGCCTGGAGGGTACCCCACAACACCATCTGCAAAGTTGTCAGAGAAGTCTGCGAGGCCATCATAGAAGAGTACCTTGAAGAGCAAATGTCACCTCCAACCATTGAAGAAGGCTGGCGTCAACTGCCAGATGACTGGTACCAGAGCCTTGGTCTTCTTCTGGACCCTGGTCTAGGAGGGCTGGCGGCATTTCCTGGGTGGCATCTTCGGGCAGTCTTCCAATAGTCTTCAAGTAGTCTTCAAGTGGTCTTCAAGTGGTATTCAGGAGATGTGGCTGCCTCGAGTGCTGGTGCAAGACTGGCGAAATGCTATCAGTGCGCGCCTGTCTATAGTC
>CM060203.1:118756-137752 GCA_030562195.1 Nipponacmea schrenckii | reverse complement strand
AGCTTCCTCACTGACTTCATTAAATTCTTTGACAAAAGAATGTCTGTGAGTTTTTCATATATTTCTGTACCTGAAGGATAAAAACTGCAAATTGTATAAAATGTTCAACTTTCATAAAAACTAATTTCATATGCACAACAATCTGATGAAAAAAATCAGAAAAAAAGCAGAACAAGGCCTCAGTGGATGTTGGGTTCAGTGCTTCACAGGAATAAAACAAAAATAAGATGTAGGAAATGGACAACATGGATAAAAAAAAAATTGCTAAAAAACAATATAAAGGGCAACACAATTTCTTGATTCTTCATCTAGCACATGCACTGTACATAATGTCACAGATGTATTTTTAATTTGACTTACCCGGCTCAAGCCAATCTCTGTCGATCGGCCCATGCTGACAGTTTGGATGAAGTGGGTTGTCATGAGTGTGAATGTTAATTAAATGATTGGCAATTGATGACCACTTCGCCTCCAGTAAATCTGGATTACCTTGACTAGTAGCTGCGCACCAGTATAAGTGGTACAGTAAACTGCGTATCCACTTGGAAACATCAGCAAATTGTTTCCTCTTGTCAGCTAAGGCCAGAAGCTTCTTCTGTAGATCTGTAATGAAAACAGACATTATTACCATCACCAAATTCACTGACAGTGTCCTAAGGGGATATAACTTTCTGCTGACAAGCTCCAAAAAATAAATTGCATGCTTTAGGTATCATGATATATCTGGCTTATATTTAAGTTACGTTTGCTCCAAGACAATTTTCTGTTACTTATGATTCGAGCACAACTTTATTCATGGGATTGTCAAGTTTTAGAACCTTAGTAATTTGTAACCAAGACTTTTTGTCAGTAATTAATCAGTGTTCACTATTTTTTGCAACGTGCCACACATCATAATAATGGGTCACATTTGCCTTACACTCCCTCAACCATTTCTGAACTTGTGGATGTGCATCAGTTGTCAATGATGGTGTCATTTCTGGTAAGACCTCTTCAACTTTAACAAGACACCTCTTCAAACCCTCCAGTTCCATATGGTAACTCGATTTTACCTCGTTGCTCTAGAATAAAATATACAGTCCTATTAACACTATCCGGGCAATAATATGCCATTTACTTGTTAGTCTCTCTAACCTGCATAATTGACAAGACTGGAAACCAGACTGAAAAATCTGAAGGTTAATCTCGACCTTTGCTGGGATTGAAACCGGGACGAGCAATCATCTCACTCACTGAGCCAACTGGGCTCTGTTTTTTAAGGCATCTCTTTGGTTCAAGGCCATAATACATAATATGAAGTTAACTACTTAGAAAATGGCAGTTTGGATATTTACCTGAATAAGCTCTGTGCAGACAAGGGTATTATCTCTGGTGTTATGTAGACTATACGACCCATACTTCGCACAGTGACCCATCGAATCAGAGCGGGCATCACCAGCAAATGTAGGATTGGTGTCCAGAGCAGCTAAGTTCTCACGCTCCTGCTTCAGCCAAATATTTCCAATGGTACCATAAAGATAATGTTTCTGATGCTTGAAGAAAGAGTCCTTGGTGTAGTGCTGAACTCCCCAAAAATCTAGGATGCGGATCGATTTTTCAGGTATAGCACCTACAAAAAGGATAAGGACAGGTTGCCATCTGCAATACCTCCCACCTTTGGTTGGCTGCTCCAAGTATTTCCTTCACCACAGGACAAGCATGACTGTTCAATAGTTATCAAAGTCCCACTTCTGCAAGTAATTGTAGCTGTTGCTCCAGGAACAAAACAAACACGACAAATATAAAAAAGCTCCATAAGCTCTCTTTCGTAAACAATGAACTTTTTCTTAACACCAGTATCCTCATCATCTTCATCAAATGTTCTGTATAAATGAAAAGAATATATAAAACTGAATAAAAGCAATGAAAAACTAGAACCGTTAGACGGTACCAAGGCAGTGCGCGTCCCTTCTATTGCATGGGTGAAACTTTGCATTTATAATATCCAATTCCATAATAATAACTAGACCTGTTTGTAACAATTGTGCAGCTTCCGAGATATTTAGAATTTGTTATATCTCCTGGCTATCATTTAAAACAGAACGCAACCACGCCTACTCAGTATAATGACTTGTTTTGATTGGTTGCGATACTTAAACTGGAAATGTCAAAATTTGTCTTGACCAAACATAAGAAATTAACACAATTTGACTTTAACTCTTCTTGTAACATTTATATCTATTTAATTAGTGTGTAAAACAAAACGTCGAAAAAACAAATTTGTGGTCTAAGGGACATAACACCTCATTTGAGATTACAAATTGATCTCGGATTAAATTAACTTTCCAGATCGTTGATACTTTTAATTTGTTTATTTATTTATTTATCAATCTTAATTTAGGTGTAGTAGGAACATTAGATCCTGCAATTTGTGGCAAGTTGCCATGGTATAACATAGAGCCATCAAATTAACAGCGCGGCTTTACATCTTTAAGAGAGTATTTTATAGAGTTGCGTCCCTTATACCACTAGTCCTCTCAACTGTACATTATTTTTGCTTAAGAGAATATCATTTAAAATTCTAAAGGTTGTCATTTCCTTCCAAATATTCCATATCATACATCGCCCACAACGAGAAATGAACAATCATTCCTTTTATTTAAGATATATAATATCTTTGAATTAATTTTTAATCGTAAAAAATCAAAATCAAAATAACAATTCAAAAATCGGTTTCCATATTTATTTCGGCAATACATGTACATCAAAATAACACAAATTGAATTATCTTCCGAGACCCTATTTCGATTTAAAGAAAAATACACACAGTTAGTATAGAAGAAATTACAAAATTTGCAAATTTAAAACGTGCAATTTTGATGAAATATCAAGTGTTATACACCATTGGAAAGAATAACTAGACCTGTTTGTAACAGTTCTGCAGCTTTCGAGCTATTTAGAATTTGTTGGTCTCCTGGCTGTCATTTAAGGATAGAATGTAGATTGATTTTGCGATTATTGGGAGAGATGATTTATTCATGATTTAACACGTGACATTTGAGTTTGTTTATAGACTGGCAATCATTAAGGTTTGTGATGTAAAAATATCTGGGCTTAACCACGCCCACAAAGTCCATTGACTTGTTTTGGAAACTTCAACTAGAAATGTCAAAATTTGTGAATTGACCGTTTTATAGGAAAAATTCGCAATTTTTAAATGCCGATAAACCGAAAGTTTACATTTTGCTATAAAGCTTAATATGTCATTGGATAGAACTATCACATATGTACAGGTATAAAGATCGCCAAAGGTCAACGTCACAATATACACCTTCGAAGTTTTTATAATTTTTAATCGTAATTAAATCAAAATCAAATTAAAAATTCAAAAATCAGTTTCCATATAAATTTCGGCAATCGGTTATAGATTTTATATACATGTCCATCAAAATAACACATATTGACTGATCCTCCGAGACCCTATTTCGATTGAAAGAAAAATACACACAGTGATGTAAAATATCTGGGCTTAACCACGCCCACAAAGTCTAATGACTTGTTTTGATTGGTTGTGATACTTTAACTGGAAATGTCAAAATTTGTGTCTTGACCAAAAGATAAGAAATTAACACAGTCAGGCTTTATGACCTGTTTATTTATATCTGTTTAATTAGAGTGTAATTTTATTCTTAAACTTTTCGCAATTTTTATTTATACATATTGATTTATATATTGCTTGAAAGCTGGGAATTTGCACATTATAAATCTGTTCGAATTTTGTTTTTAAGTTAAATAGAACTAAATATAAAAAAATATGAATGTTAAAATCGTTTATTTTCTACTAGGCCTATTTTCATCAGTTTTCGGTCTATAGCTAAATAAAGATATTGCTAGAAAGCTGGTGAAAATCACATCACAATAATGTCAATTAGAATGTTGCCAAGAGTCTTGTTCATGAGATATAACCATCTGAAGATACGAGAAATATGCAAATTACTAATTTTTGGATCCCTATTAATCCAAATGTTCTTTACTAAAATTAGAAATCAAGGTATCATATGAACCTTTAGCCAATGAAGATGATTTTGCAGAAAAATAAAGGATGCATATTAGTAAGTTAGTCCTCTTCGTTCCTTGTGGAGAATAGGGCTGCTACAGACGTTCTCCATCTCACTCTGTTATGAGCTGTTCTTTTTTCTTCATTCCAGGTCTTGCCAATCCTTCCTAGCTCTTTCAGTCTTATTCTTTTCAAGCTATGTAAAGGTCGTCCTTGTCTTCTATGCCCTTGGGGATTCCAGTCCAGTGCCTCTCTGGTGATGTTGTTTTGAGATCAAAAGGATGCATATGGTAGAGTTCAAAAGTTATGAACTTTCAAACGGAAGTCAGTTTTGAAAAACTTTGGCAGGACCTGGTCCAAAGACAAATTTGAAATTGAAAAATATGCCTCTAGAGGACCTAGATAATTATCCAAATTATATTTTAAAACAAGTCTGAAAAAGATAGGATTAAAAATGGCGGACGAGTAGTATTTTTCCAATAATTTGCATATTTCAAGATGGCGATCAAACGGTTAGGAATTTGCATATACGGCATACATACAAAATGAAGATATTGATGGTACTAATTCTGTGGAATAATAAAATTGCAAGTTGGTGCAAAAATTTAATCCGAAAATTCCGATTTCTATGATTTTCTACATTTTTTGGTCATTTTCAGATGTTTCCGGCTAATTTCGAAAAATGTTTTATCGGAATCTTTAATGATAATTTTTTGTCTACTCATCTACCAATTTTTGTGAAAAAATAAGACGTAATTAAAAAAAACACGTGCTTTTTCATAAACCACGCACAATTAATATAGAACTAAGAACAAAATTTTCAAATATTAAAAAGCGCAATTTTGATCAAAATATAAAGTGTTATACACCATTGGAAAGAATAAATTACGCGTAATAAGGACATAAAAGAAATTTTGACGTATGTAAATTAGGTCACGTGACAGAGCTCTTCGAAGTTAAAAAGTGCAATTTTCAAATGGCTGTGAAACCGGAAGTTGACATTGCACAACACAAATGAAGACATCAATGGATAGATCTCGACAAGGGCAACAACTTTTGTGCAGGTCACATGGTCACCAAAGGTCAAGGTCACGATATATGAACTTTGGAAAATTAGGCACTGAGTGAAAAAAAAGAACCGGAAATGAAAGGTAAGCTAAATCGAAATTCAAAATTCGGCTTCCTAAGAATTGTTAGCAATCGATTGAAGATTTCATAGACATCAAAATTACAATTGTCCGATTAACCCCTAAGGCCCAATTTTTCACTTTACAAAAGTAAGTGGTTTAATGATGGCGACTGATCTGTTACTTCCGGCTCAATTTTTGTTAATTATAAAATCATTATGGGTTAATAGTAACTAATTGCAAAAAAAAAAATTCAAATATCTTTAGAATTCCGGAAGTGAAAATTCGAAGTTTAGCGACGTATGACGCCGAAACCGGAAGTGATGTCGACATTTTGAAAACAGATTTTTCTTGACAAGAAAAATGTTTATCTAACTGCAAATTTTGATTTCGATCTAATCAAAATTGCAGAAGTTAGAAAAAGTGATAAATTTTAAAATTCAAAAGTCAGCAACAAAAGTAAAAATTTCAAAATTTTTAAACTGCTATTATGTAAATCTAAGTTATAAGTAGTAAATAAAAAAAGTCCGAACCAGATTGGATAAAAAAACGAGCCGTGAGTTAGTAAACAAAAATAAAATTTGTGACGTTCTACGTCATTTCCGGTAGAACAAAAATGCGTCATTTTACATTTAAACAACAACGAGCACTAAATTACGTTACAATATCACGCCAGATTGTGTAAGACATTTGCAGTTATGGCTGGGGAGCGTGACCAGAAAGAGACAAAAAAAAAAATAGTCATTTCGAAAACTGCAAATATCAATAACTAATGCCTCATGTACAAGGAAAACTCCTCAACCTGTAAATCAGCAGCTGACTGCTATCATTAATGAAAAACAACTATAATCAACGATTGCAGTGCACTAACAAACCATGCTCTACATAATATGCCTTTTAAATAGTCCAAGTAACTCTTTTATAGATCACAGCAGGTATTGCATTACTGGAACAATTAGCAGCTGGAATTTACAGTACTGAAAAAAAATAGCAGGCTCTCCTGCAGAAGGGGCACCCTCATCCCATAACAGAATACTATTGCTCCCAACCATGATCATGCTTCAAGTCCAGTGGGTCTTTCCCCTACAATCACCCCCCCACCCCCCTTGAAGACAAAAAAAAACTTTTATCAATACTCACAAATCCATTTCCTCATCATAATCTGATGGTTCCCAATCCAAATCCTTTGTATCAATGTCATGGTAGCTCTCACCACTTTCAGAATCTTCCTCCATTTCTGATTCAGTTAACGAAAAAACAGTGGTACTAGGCACTGCAGGTACTGGCGGTAAACTGTCAACAGTGTTCTGTTTCACATGATCTACTTCGCTGTTCATAATTGGCAAAAGTGTCAAAGGTGGCAGCTTCACTAATTCACACTGTACACTTTTTGATCTGAATTTCTTCTCTTTTCTGGGGCGTCCTAAAAGAAATCAGTATGATTACATGTAGATGTAGTAAATTTCTGATAACCTTGTTCACTAAAAACAAGCTTACATGTGTTTATTTAACATACATGTTTTTGATCAACTTCTTCATGAATATCACTGGGCCAAGTTTTAGGATCAAAGGGTCAGACTTATTGTTAAGCCAACCATTCTTATTTTTGTCACTAAGAAAGTTATTGTGGTTTTTTGGGAGTAGGCAAGTCCAATTTCTGTGCAATATGACATGAATGGAATAAACAACAAATTTGGTTACCCTTAGATCTAGACTTGCAACTTGGTAATGGAATGGGATGAGTAGTGGCTTCTGGCAGTTGCAAAGACGGTGTGTTGAGTGTTGGGTTAGGTACATCAGGTAAGTCAGGAACTGTGTCAGGCAATATATTGGAAACAGGATCAGACAATATGTTTGAAACAGGATCAGGCAATTCTGGTGCATGTTCATCCATTAATTCCAGTAACAACTTAAAAAGACAAAATTAATTTCACTGGTTAAATCAAATAATATAAAAACTTATGACCTTCAAGTGATGTAGCACAGACAGTGACAACAAGACTGGGCGTTCTAGAATCTTAATCACTCCCAAGAGATGCAATTGTTGCATAGTTGTAGGCTATGTATTAGAATCCTGCTAGACTCCCTAACATAAATTTGTCACACACATCTTCTGATAACATGCATGGGTCAGGCTGATAAAACCATTGATGAACCCCGATCTGCAAACCTTATCGTTACAACTCACCCTTTTTCTCTCTCTTTTTCTGAAAGCTGACCGCCTACTTTTGCTGGTACAGGGTGTAAGTTCACAAACATCCAAACCATGCGTTTGCACATTTTTGGTCTTTGAGAGGACTGCATGGATGGTGGGTACTGCATCTCCCTTTAGTAGTCGAGATCTAACAAACATGTAAATATATACAATAGAGTAGTGTTATTGAAAGTCGACAACCTAGTCCTAGGCATAGGTGATCACCCGGTCAGTAATTTTTATCATTCGATAAAATTATGCAATTTGTCATCGAAAAATCGGAGATGTTTTCAATTTTTTTACGACGAAGCAGCAGGAACCTTAATTTCATTCTTAGACTATGAAGTAGTGATTAGTGCAATTGATAATTTACTGGCCTTTGCTGATGGTCGCAAATTCTTCAAATGGAGTAGTAACAATTAAAGGGTAAACAATCGGTAACCTGATTGGACAGTAACTATCTATTTCAGCTAATCAATTTCTTTTTTACATTCTCGTTATCTAATGTCGCGATTATCCAGGTTTTGACAACAGAATTAGAGAGGCGGTTTTGAGACTGGACAATACATTCTATAGAGTATTAATAGACACGGCATAACAATAAAAAGCCATTGCCATAATAGGCCTAGATGAGTTACTTTGTGATTACGACAAATTGTTTATTTCATAACCTAATAACACATAACATAAATTCGGCTATTCGCGTGAGCTCGACGAACACAAACAGGATACCTATGCTCAAGACAGTTATAGTGTCAATAAATAAGTGACCTTGCCTTGGCCTTTGTAGAATGTAGGCCTGGGCTAGATTAGAAAGGTCGAGAACCGGCGTTTTTACATTTCCAGCAATAGGCCCCTAGGCTTTTGGTTGTAAAAAAAGGCACTCACCTTGTCTGATATTCACTTTCGAGCCGAGCATCCGAATTATTTACATCAAAACAGTCGTTGTTAAAATGTTGAGAACAGAGCACCTTGGATTTATTCGTTGGCGTTGGATTTTCGAAGTTCTTCCTGGTTACTCTGACAAATCGCGTCCACTGTCGACGAAAACATTCATCCTGTGGCCAAGAATGGAGAGATATGCCTTTTCTATGGGCAGTCCTATATACCGAAAAATACCGAAAAGAACCGAAAAAATCCGAAAAAACTCCGAAAAATACCAAAAAAACTCCGAAAAGTACCGAAAAATACCGAAAATACACCGAAAAAATACCAAAAAAAAACGAAAAAACTTTTCTGGTGCTAATTACCGAAAAAAACCGAAAAAATCCTATATACCGAAAAAACTGACACTAATTACCGAAAAAATCGCTAAATACCGAACAATCTGACCACTTATAAATTAAACAGGAATTTGACTTCTAGAAAAAATATTTCCCTCAACTGTTTGTCGGTAGATATTCGTCAGGAAACTGAGTCACCAATCTCCATTTTTATTGGTGTGCGGTGGCTCAGTGGAACGGCGTTGGACTATTAGCTGCAATGCGATTTGGTGCCTTGCCCCGCTCTGGACAGAAAAAAATTCCGATGCCAAGGCCCGTGTTTTCTGTGGAGTTATTCTCTGTGGTCGTCCCTCCCCCTTTAAAAACTAATAATATTAGGCGCTCAAACGTCGGAAAAGTTTTAAAGAGACAGAATGGGCCCCGGGGATAGGTGGGATCGCGGGCCCCTAAATGTTTCTAACGATTGGAAGAAGTGGAGATTTGACGCAAATTTGTACACACATTACTTTAATATGATAAACTAAACCAAAAAAATTAGGTTACTTCAGAAAATAAAATCGTTTAGTTTCGAAAAACTGATATTGTCCAAGACTTTATTTTCAAGTTTCAGTTAAAAATTGAGCCGATGTGATCTTTAAAATCATCACCATATTTTTTTTTTTTTTTGGTCATTTAAGTGAAATGAAAAGAGTTTGTGTATTTTGAATCTTTATATTGTTTTTTTCGTTTACTTATAATTGAAAACATTAAAATTATTAAAAAATAAAAGGTATATTGAAAGATTAGTACATATTATGCAGCCAAACAAAACGCACCTATTTACGTATTATGAAAACAATAATTGGCAGGAATGATTTAGATGATCGGCCATTATTCACGTCGACGTCGTTCCTGAGATGACGTCATTGCCGGAGATCTCCGATGTTTTCCGATGATTTTCGTTTCAATGGCATGGGCGTGGTCGGTGTTAGAAAAATCAAAAGAAAAAGACACTGGTTGCTTGAAATAATTTTTTTTCTTTTTATTACCGAGTAACATTTTGACAAAAACAAAGACAAATCATTCAAATAGATACAAAATAATAATGGGGATAGATTTTCGCCTTGCCTCACACCGATGAAATAGTCAAATTCTTCGGACACGGTTTGATTTACCTTAACTCTAGATTTTGCTAGCTTATAGATATTTAATATAACTCTGAATAGTTTTCCCTTTTTTCCAGATTCGAGCACTTTCTGTCATAGCTCAAGTCTTGGGACAGAGTCAAATGCTCGTCTGTAATAATAAAAAAAGCAAGCGTATAGGCGTTTATTAAGTACAATTCAAGATGGCGGACGTGTAAAGTCGGACGTGAGAAGCTCTCTATACGTTGTGAAAAAAATCGTTTTGTGTGTTATTTCTTATTGGAAGTTTACTGAATGCAAAATGTGGATAATATAGGACATAATATATTAAGAAGTAAGTTATCCATATGCTTATTTACTTCGCCAAAACGTTCTATTACTTCTAGAATTAAGTCTCCGTAATGGGTCGCAACAAGAATAACAACAATCGGGGTTCATCTAAAAGGGTTCGAATAAACAGTTCTAATGTTAGCGAAACTTCCGCTGACATTATAGACAAATTATTGCAGGATGAGGACTCCTTGAATATTCTAATTAAAAGTTTATTGAAAAACGATAATGCAAAATCCAAAATATTGACCCAGTTACAACCCGAAATTGTGAGAATCGTTAATGATAGAATAAGTGTTCTCGATGACCGCATAGACGATTTAGAACAATACTCAAGACGGACTTGTTTAAAGTTGAGCGGTGTTCCCGAGAAGATTAACGAGGACACTGACCAAATTGCATTAGAGATAATCAACACTCACATTCTCAAATCTCTAGACAAAATAATTCAATCGATGTACAAAACAGCTAATAATATCGTCAGATTCAGAGGTACGCTATCTGAGAAATTTGCAACTTTCTCTGGTGTGAAGCAAGGAGAGCCTCTCTCCCCATTACTCTTCTTAATCTTTATCAATGATCTACATGATTTCCTTAACTCTAGTACGGCTAATCCGGGATTTGTCAATCTTGGTAATCTTTTTATCTTTTTGTTATTATTCGCGGATGATACTGCTATTTTTGCTTCCACCGCTGACGCGCTTCAGAAACTATTAGATAGGTTCAATATGTATTGTGAAAAATGGCATCTTGTTATTAATGTACAAAAAACTAAAGTTGTTATTTTTAGTCGTGGTAATCAACTTGATAGATTTGCATTCAATATTAACAACAGACCTCTTGAAACTGTATCTGAATTTGTATATCTAGGGATTTTATTCCATCATAATGGTACTTTTCATAAAGCTGAAAAAATGTTGGCTTCTCAAGGTCGAAAAGCTCTTGGAGCTGTGATTAGTCGCGCTGGCTCACTTTGTCTTGACATCCGAAGCAAATGTACCCTATATAACTCGTGTGTAGCTTCAGTCCTTTTGTATGGATGTGAGGTATGGGGTTTTATTAGAGGCCGAAATATTGAAATTATTCAGAATGACTTTGTAAGAAACACTCTTTCTCTGGGTAAAGCGACGCCTTTAATTGCCGCCATTTCTGAAATTGGATTATACCCTTTATCGGTTATTCGAAAATGTCGTATTCTGAAATATTGGCAACGGATAGCCCTATCTAATAACCCCCTACTTCGTGTTGTATATGAAGCTTTATGTAGCGATGCTCTTAGTGGCAAACATAATTGGTTATATAACATGAAAATTCTGTTAGATGAGATCGGTTTTTCTTATGTATTCACTAATCCAGGTTCTGTTTATTTTAAGCATTTAAAATCACGTATTCATGATCAATATGTTCAGGAATGGAGGTCGTCCCTCGTTGAATCTAGCAAATTGAGATTTTTTAGAAATTATAAAATTAATTTTCAATATGAAACATACCTTGATGCAAATATTACAACGAAATTCCGTAGTATCATTTGTAAATTTCGTTGTGGTAATCTTCAGCTGCGTGTTGAGACTGGTAGATATACTAAGATACCTCGTGATAAAAGATTCTGTGAATGTTGCAAGTCAAAACATTATATAGAAGATGAATTTCACTTTTTGCTTTGTTGTCCCATATATAGCCATCTTCGGCAGAAGTTTTTTCCTAAACAATTTTGGTCATTTCCTTCCCTTATTATTATTAATTATTATTAACAACATTTATAAAGCGCTCCTTTCACCATGAAAGTGTTCAGAAGCGCTGTACAATTGGTAAATTAAACATATAAAATCATATTAAAATAACCAAGTAATCAAATTAGCAAATGATTAAACTAGCTAATAATAAAAATAGCTAATAATTAAAATATTCAAATAATAAAAGAAATATTAAATCAAATTAATCACAGAATATTAAGAATGAATGTAATTAGATTAAAGACAAGTTTAAACACAGTAAGATTAATTAAAATTAAGTAGAATAGGCCTTTAAAAACAAATGAGTTTTGAGAGATGTTTTAAAACTTAAAACTGTAGTGCAGGAACGTATGCCAATTGGAAGTTTATTCCAGAGTAAAGGACCTTGATATGCAAACGACCGCTCTCCGTATGTGCAGAGTTTTACAGAAATAGGTTTTAGTAGGGTTTTGTCTTGAGCAGATCTATTTACACGAGTAGGGTTGTGAAGAGTGAGGAGATCAGACAGATAATTTGGAGCCAAGCCATTCAAACATTTGTAAACAAGTAACAATAATTTAAATTCTAATCTATAGTGTATGGGGAGCCAATGTAGATCGTACAGAATAGGGGTGATATGATCAGTTTTTCGTTTCAATGAAATTAGACGAGCTGCTGTGTTCTGAACCTTTTGGAGTTTATTAATATGTTTTTCTGGTAAGCCAATAAGAAGTGAGTTGAAATTATCTAGTCTAGAGGTGACAAAGGCATGTACTAATGATTTAGTTGCATCAGTTGTTAAAAACTCTCTTATCCTGCCAATATTTCTGATGTGATAAAAACAATTTTTACATACATTATTAATTTGTGAGATCATGGCCATATTCGAGTCGAAAACAACACCTATATTTCTAGCCGATTGAGTAGGAGTGACTTGGGCAGAGCCAACATTAATATATGTGGATGTGGGTAATTTATTTAGATTATTCTTTGATCCTATGAATAGGTACTCTGTTTTATCATCATTCAGTCTTAGAAAGTTTCTTGACATCCAGTTGCGTATGTCTGAAATACAATTTTCTAGTGTACATTTTCTATTGATGAAATCTGTGTTCGAAGAGGGTTTCAATGCAAGATACAGCTGTGTATCATCAGCATACATGTGGTAACTGAGTCCATGACGACTGACAATCTTTCCAAGTGGTGATGTATACAGGGTGAAAAGAACAGGTCCTAACACCGATCCCTGTGGAACACCATATAGAATATCGCAATCACTGGAATAAGTGCCCTCAATTAGGACTCTCTGTTTTCTGTTAGTAAGGTAACTTTTTAGAAGATTAAGTGCTGATCCGGAGATTCCAAAATCGTGTAGGAGTCTATCCTGCAGAATACAATGGTCAACAGTGTCGAATGCTGCAGACAGATCGAGTAGTATTAAAAATACACATTGTTGATTATCTAAGGCTAGAAGAATGTCATTATTGACTTTTGTGAGAGCAGTTTCTGTACTGTGTCCTTTTCTGTAAGCGCTTTGATAAGGCTCGAGAAGATTATTTGTATTCAAGTAATCCGAGAGTTGGTGCAGGATACACTTTTCTATAATCTGTAATTTTTCAGAATATTATTATCAAGACCACACTTTTTAATTAAAGGGACGACATTGGCAACTTTGAATATATCTGGAAACGTAGCAGTTGTGATACTGGAGTTGATAAGATCAGTGATGTAGGGGATTAATATTTCACTACAGTCTTTTAGTAGATGTGTTGGAATAGGGTCTAATGAGCAGGATTTTGTTCTTGACGCTTTGATGAAAGCTGATATTTCTGATTCTGTAACTTGCCTAAAACTGTGGATAGATGAACTTATTTTGCACTCGTTTATTATAGCATCACTGTAGTCGTCAGGGGAATGTTGGTTATGTAGTTCATCTCTTATTAATGTGATTTTATTGATAAAAAATTGTGCAAACCGATCGGTTAATTCGCTAACATCCGTATGATCAGGCAAGACATTAGTATTTTGAGTAGAATCTATTAACGTGCGAACAACACTGAAAAGTTCTTTCTGGGAATTAGCACTATTTTCAATTTTATCATTATAAAAGTTTTTCTTGGCATTGGCAATCAGAGAATTAACTTTGTTCTTTTTAGCCTTGTAAATATCTTTATGGATTTGAAGATTGGTTTCACGCCACAAATGTTCAGCTTTGTTTCTTTCTCTTTTAGCTTGCAGCACCTCATCCGTAAACCATTCTGTTCCTGGACGTACTGTTATAGTCTTTGATTTGAGAGGAAGAAGATTGTTTAATGAGTTTCGGATTGTGTTGACAAAAAGTTCCGCTTTCTTATTTACACATTCAAGAGATAGCATGCCAGAGAGTTCCGAGTTTTTTAGTTCATTTCCAAATTCTGCTCGGTTTAACGACTTAAATTTTCTGTATGTAATGGTTTTGCATATGTTTTCTGGTTTGGCAATTTTGATTCGAAATTGTATAATATAATGATCTGAAATGAGTTTGTCTTCAACTAAAAGGTTCCTGATAGATAGTTCATCTTTATGTGTAATCACGAGATCAAGTGTGTGCCCAGCCATGTGGGTTGGTACATTAACATGCTGTTGGAGAGATCGAGTTTCCAAAAGATCGTGAAGGCGCTTTACATAAGAGTCGTTTGCATTTTCCCAATGGATATTAAAATCACCTAAGATCAGGAGCTTAGTCTTTACGATTAGTATTTGGTCAATAAGAGAAGAGAATTCCTCGATGAAATGACAGAGTTTTGTGTGTGGTGGACGGTAAACCACGATGATACGTACATCGTTGTTATTAACCTTCTCAAAATGAACATTCTAATGAACCCGAAATCCCACTCCCAAATTCTTTCACTTGGTAGATATCTCTACGAGGCATATAAACTCCGAGAAACAATCGTTATTAACCTGTAACGTACTAAAATTAAATATACATTCAGCCGAAATTGTTTGATATAATATCAAGTTTTATTGCAGTGCGTTCTTCGAACGCACTGCTTTGTTTTCGAAATGACTATTTTTTTTTTTTTTTTGTCTCTTTCTGGTCACGCTCCCCAGCCATAACTGCAAATGTCTTACACAATCTAGCGTGATATTGTAACGTAATCTTGTGCTCGTTGTTGTTTAAATGTAAAATGACGCATTTTTGTTCTACCGGAAATGACGTAGAACGTCACAAATTTTATTTTTGTTTACTAACTCACGGCTCGTTATTTTATCCAATCTGGTTCGGACTTTTTTTATTTACTACTTATAACTTAGATTTACATAATAGCAGTTTAAAAATTAGGAAATTTTTACTTTTGTTGCTGACTTTTGAATTTTAAAATTTAACACTTTTTCTAACTTTTGCAATTTTGATTAGATCGAAATCAAAATTTGCAGTTAGATAAACATTTTTCTTGTCAAGAAAAATCTGTTTTCAAAATGTCGACATCACTTCCGGTTTCGGCGTCATACGTCGCTAAACTTCGAATTTTCACTTCCGGAATTCTAAAGATATTTGAATTTTTTTTTTTGCAATTAGTTACTATTAACCCATAATGATTTTATAATTAACAAAAATTGAACCGGAAGTAACAGATCAGTCGCCATCATTAAACCACTTACTTTTGTAAAGTGAAAAATTGGGCCTTAGGGGTTAATCGGACAATTGTAATTTTGATGTCTATGTAATCTTCAATCGATTGCTAACAATTCTTAGGAAGCCGAATTTTGAATTTCGATTTAGCTTACCTTTCATTTCCGGTTCTTTTTTTTCACTTAGTGCCTAATTTTCCAACGTTCATATATCGTGACCTTGACCTTTGGTGACCATGTGACCTGCACAAAAGTTGTTGCCCTTGTCGAGATCTATCCATTGATGTCTTCATTTGTGTTGTGAAATGTCAACTTCCGGTTTTACAGCCATTTGAAAATTGCACTTTTTAACTTCGAAGAGCTCTGTCACGTGACCTCATTTACATACGTCAAAATTTCTTTTATGTCCTTATTACGCGTAATTTATTCTTTCCAATGGTGTATAACACTTTATATTTTGATCAAAATTGCGCTTTTAAATATTAGAAAATTTTGTTCTTAGTTCTATATTAATTGTGCGTGATTTATGAAAAAAGCACGTGTTTTTTTTTAAATTTACGTCTTATTTTTTCACAAAAATTGGTAGATGAGTAGACAAAAAATTATCATTAAAGATTCCGATAAAACATTTTCCGAAATTAGCCGGAAACGTCCGAAAGTGACCAAAAAATGAAGAAAATCACAGAAATCGGAATTTTCGGATTAAATTTTTGCACAAACTTGCAATTTTTTTATTCCACAGAATTAGTACCATCAATATCTTCATTTTGTATGTATGCCATATATGCAAATTCCTAACCGTTTGATCGCCATCTTGAAATATGCAAATTATTGGAAAAATACTACTCGTCCGCCATTTTTAATCCTATTTTTTCAGACTTGTTTTAAAATATAATTTGGATAATTATCTAGGTCCTCTAGTGGCATATTTTTCGATTTCAAATTTGTCTTTGGACCAGATCCTGCCAAAGTTTTTCAAAACTGACTTCCGTCTGAAAGTTAATAACTTTTGAACTCTACCATATGCATCCTTTTGATCTCAAAACAACATCATCAGAGAGGCACTGGACTGGAATCCCCAAGGGCATAGAAGACAAGGACGACCTTTACATAGCTTGAAAAGAATAAGACTGAAAGAGCTAGGAAGGATTGGCAAGACCTGGAATGAAGCAAAAAGAACAGCTCATAATAGAGTGAGATGGAGAACGTCTGTAGCAGCCCTATTCTCCGCAAGGAACGAAGAGGACTAACTTACTAATATGCATCCTTTATTTTTCTGCACAATCATCTTCATTGGCTAAAGGTTCATATGATACCTTGATTTCTAATTTTAGTACAGAACATATGGATTAATAGGGATCCAAAAATTGGTAATTTGCATATTTCTCGTATCTTCAGATGGTTATATCTCATGAACAAGACCCTTGGCAACATTCTAATTGACATTATTGGGTGTGATTTTTATCAGCTTTCTAACAATATCTTTATTTTAGCTATAGACCGAAAACTGATGAAAATACGCCTAGTAGAAAATAAGCGATTTTAACATTCATATTTTTTTATATTTAGTTCTATTTAACTTAAAAACAAAATTCGAACAGATTTATAATGTGCAAATTCCCAGCTTTCAAGCAATATATAAATCATTATGTATAAATAAAAATTGCGAAAAGTTTAAGAATAAAATTACACTCTAATTAAACAGATATAAATGCAACAGGTCATAAAATCTGATTGTGTTAATTTCTTATCTTTTGGTCAAGACACAAATTTTGACATTTCCAGTTAAAGTATCCCCAACCAATCAAAACAAGTCATTAGACTTTGTGGGCGTGGTTAAACCCAGATATTTTACATCACTGTGTGTATTTTTCTTTCAATCGAAATAGGGTCTCGGAGGATCAGTCAATATGTGTTATTTTGATGGACATGTATATAGAATCTATAACCGATTGCCGAAATTTATATGGAAACTGATTTTTGAATTTTTAATTTGATTTTGATTTAATTACGATTAAAAATTATAAAAACTTCGAAGGTGTATATTGTGACGTTGACCTTTGGCGATCTTTATACCTGTACATATGTGATACGTTCTATCCAATGACATATTAAGCTTTATAGCAAAATGTAAACTTTCGGTTTATCGGCATTTAAAAATTGCGAATTTTTCCTATAAAACGGTCAATTCACAAATTTTGACATTTCCAGTTGAAGTTTCCAAAACAAGTCAATGGACTTTGTGGGCGTGGTTAAGCCCAGATATTTTTACATCACAAACCTTAATGATTGCCAGTCTATTAACAAGCTCAAATGTCACGTGTTAAATTATGAATAAATCATCTCTCCCAATAATCGCAAAATCAATCTACATCCTTAAATGACAGCCAGGAGACCAACAAATTCTAAATAGCCCCAAAGCTGCAGAACTGTTACAAACAGGTCTAGTTATTCTTTCCAATGGTGTATAACACTTGATTTTTGATCAAAATTGCACGTTTTAAATTTGCAAATTTTGTAATTTCTTCTATACTAACTCTTTAAATCGAAATAGGGTCTCGGAAGATAATTCAATTTGTGTTATTTTGATGTACATGTATATAGAATCTATTGCCGAAATATATATGGAAACCGATTTTTGAATTGTTATTTTGATTTTGATTTTTTAACGATTAAAAATTAATCCAGTTAAAATGATTCAAAGATATTATATACCTTAAATAAAAGGAATGATTGTTCATTTCTCGTTGTGGGCGATGTATGATATGGAATATGTGGAAGGAAATGACAACCTTTATAATTTTAAATGATATTCTCTTAAGCAAAAATAATGTACAGTTGAGAGGACTAGTGGTATAAGGGACGCAACTCTATAAAATACTCTCTTAAAGATGTAAAGCCGCGCTGTTAATTTGATGGCTCTATGTTATACCATAGCAACTTGCCACAAATTGCAGGATCTAATGTTCCTACTACACCTAAATTAAGATTGATAAATAAATAAATAAACAAATTAAAAGTATCAACGATCTGGAAAGTTAATTTAATCCGAGATCAATTTGTATTCTCAAATAAGGTGTTATGTCCCTTTATGACCACAAATTTGTTTTTTCGACGTTTTGTTTTACACACTAATTAAACAGATATAAATGTTACAAGAAGAGTTAAGAAGATAATGCAACAGGGTCAAAAAGTCAAATTGTGTTAATTTCTTATCGTTTGGTCAAGACAAATTTTGACATTTCCAGTTTAAGTATCGCAACCAATCAAAACAAGTCATTATACTGAGTAGGCGTGATTACGTTCTATTTTAAATGACAGCCAGGATATATAACACATTCTAAATATCTCGGAAGCTGCACAATTGTTACAAACAGGTCTTGTTATTATTATGGAATTGGATATTATAAATGCAACGTTTCACCCATGCAATAGAAGGGACGCGCACTGCCTTGGTACCGTCTAACGGTTCTAGTTGTAATTTATCTCGCTATTCGATATGAAATTCCACATATTTACATCTTTTATGATTACCGTCGTCTGCCTTTTTTGGAATAGGAAATAGAAACTATAAAACTCGAGTCGTAAATTAAAACAATTTCTAATTTGAATATAATTTTTTAAATTCGATTTTA
>CM060203.1:77859-118256 GCA_030562195.1 Nipponacmea schrenckii | reverse complement strand
AGTTTCCCGAGATATTTAGAATTTGTTATATTTTCTGGCTGTCATTTAAAATAGAACTAACCACGCCTACTCCGTAAATGACTTGTTTTGATTGGTTGCGATATTTAAAACTGGAAATGTCAAAATTTGTGTCTTGACCAAACGATAAGAAATTAACACAATTTGACTTTATGACCTGTTACATTAACTTCTTAACTCTTCTTGTAACATTTATATCTGTTTAATAAGTGTGTAAATCAAAACGTCGAAAAAACAAATTTGTGGGACATAACACCTTATTTAAGATTACAAATTGATCTCGGATTTCATTAACTTTCCAGATCGTTGATACTTGTTAATTTGTTTATTTATTTATTTATCAATCTTAATTTAGGTGTAGTAGGAACATTAGATCCTGCAATTTGTGGCAAGTTGCCATGGTATAACATAGAGACACCAAATTAACAGCGGGGCTTTACATCTTTAAGAGAGTATTTTATAGAGTTCCGTCCCTTATACCACTAGTCCACTCAACTGTACATTATTTTTGCTTAAGAGAATATCATTTAAAATTCTAAAGGTTGTAATTTCCTTCCAAATATTCCATATCATACATCGCACACAACGAGAAATGAACAATCATTCCTTTTATTTAAGATATATAATATCTTTGAATCATTTTAACTGGATTAATTTTTAATCGTAAAAAAATTAAAATCAAAATAACAATTCAAAAATCAGTTTCCATATATATTTCGGCTTTATTTATAGCTTTCGAGCTATTTAGAATTTGTTGGTCTCCTGGCTGTCATTTAAGGATAGAATGTAGATTGATTTTGCATTTATTTGGAGAGATGATTTATTCATGATTTAACACGTGACATTTGAGCTTGTTAATAGACTGGCAATCTTTAAAGTTTGTGATGTAAAAATATCTGGGCTTAACCACGCCCACAAAGTCCAATGACTTGTTTTGGAAACTTCAACTGGAAATGTCAAAAATATTGAATTGACCGTTTTATAGGAAAAATTCGCAATTTTTAAATGACGATAAACCGAAAGTTTATATCTGTTTAATTAGAGTGTAATTTTATTCTTAAACTTTTCGCAATTTTTATTTATACATATTGATTTATATATTGTTTAAAAGCTGGGAATTTGCACATTATAAATCTGTTCGAATTTTGTTTTTAAGTTAAATAGAACTAAATATAAAAAAATATGAATGTTAAAATCTACTAGGCGTATTTTCATCAGTTTTCGGTCTATAGCTAAAATAAAGATATTGTTAGAAAGCTGATGAAATCACATCACAATAATGTCAATTAGATTGTTGCCAAGAGTCTTGTTCATGAGATATAACCATCTGAAGATACGAGAAATATGCAAATTACCAATTTTTGGATCCCTATTAATCCAAATATTCTTTACTAAAATTAGAAATCATATGAACCTTTAGCCAATGAAGATGATTGTGCAGAAAAATAAAGGATGCATATTAGTAAGTTAGTCCTCTTCGTTCCTTGCGGAGAATAGGGCTGCTACAGACGTTCTCCATCTCACTCTGTTATGAGCTGTTCTTTTTGCTTCATTCCAGGTCTTGCCAATCCTTCCTAGCTCTTTCAGTCTTATTCTTTTCAAGCTATGTAAAGGTCGTCCTTGTCTTCTATGCCCTTGGGGATTCCAGTCCAGTGCCTCTCTGGTGATGTTGTTTTGAGATCAAAAGGATGCATATGGTAGAGTTCAAAAGTTATGAACTTTCAAACGGAAGTCAGTTTTGAAAAACTTTGGCAGGACCTGGTCCAAAGACAAATTTGAAATTGAAAAATATGCAACTAGAGGACCTAGATAATTATCCAAATTATATTTTAAAACAAATCTGAAAAAAAATAGGATTAAAAATGGCGGACGATTAGTATTTTTCCAATAATTTGCATATTTCAAGATGGCGATCAAGCGGTTAGGAATTTGCATATACGGCATACATACAAAATGAAGATATTGATGGTACTAATTCTGTGGAATAAAAAAATTGCAAGTTTGTGCGAAAATTTAATCCGAAAATTCCGATTTCTGTGATTTTCTGCAATTTTTGGTCATTTTCGGACGTTTCCGGCTAATTTCGGAAAATGTTTTATCGGAATCTTTAATGATAATTTTTTGTCTACTCATCTACCAATTTTTGTGAAAAAATAAGACGTAAATTTTAAAAAAAACACGTGCTTTTTCATAAATCACGCACAATTAATATAGAACTAAGAACAAAATTTTCAAATATTTAAAAGCGCAATTTTGATCAAAATATAAAGTGTTATACACCATTGGAAAGAATAAATTACGCGTAATAAGGACATAAAAGAAATTTTGACGTATGTAAATGAGGTCACGTGACAGAGCTCTTCGAAGTTAAAAAGTGCAATTTTCAAATGGCTGTAAAACCGGAAGTTGACATTTCACAACACAAATGAAGACATCAATGCATAGATCTCGACAAGGGCAACAACTTTTGTGCAGGTCGCATGGTCACCAAAGGTCAAGGTCACGATATATGAACGTTGGAAAATTAGGCACTGAGTGAAAAAAAAGAACCGGAAATGAAAGGTAAGCTAAATCGAAATTCAAAATTCGGCTTCCTAAGAATTGTTAGCAATCGATTGAAGATTACATAGACATCAAAATTACAATTGTCCGATTAACCCCTAAGGCCCAATTTTTCACTTTACAAAAGTAAGTGGTTTAATGATGGCGACTGATCTGTTACTTCCGGTTCAATTTTTGTTAATTATAAAATCGTTATGGTTTAATAGTAACTAATTGCAAAAAAAAAAATTCAAATATCTTTAGAATTCCGGAAGTGAAAATTCGAAGTTTAGCGACGTATGACGCCGAAACCGGAAGTGATGTCGACAATTTGAAAACAGATTTTTCTTGACAAGAAATTTCGATCTAATCAAAATTGCAAAAGTTAGAAAAAGTGTTAAATTTTAAAATTCAAAAGTCAGCAACAAAAGTAAAAATTTCAAAATTTTTAAACTGCTATTATGTAAATCTAAGTTATAAGTAGTAAATAAAAAAAGTCCGAACCAGATTGGATAAAATAACGAGCCGTGAGTTAGTAAACAAAAATAAAATTTGTGACGTTCTACGTCATTTCCGGTAGAACAAAAATGCGTCATTTTACATTTAAACAACAACGAGCACAAGATTACGTTACAATATCACGCCAGATTGTGTAAGACATTTGCAGTTATGGCTGGGGAGCGTGACCAGAAAGAGACAAAAAAAAAAAAAAAATAGTCATTTCGAAAACAAAGCAGTGCGTTCGAAGAACGCACTGCAATAAAATAATCCGAACGATTACAATACGTTTTCGCCAAAGTCGAAATACGTAATAAACCACGGACTTCTGGTTGAAATTAGAATGGTGGAAATTGGCTCTATCAGATTTCCCGATACACATACAAAAATGTCGATAAATTCATCACAATTACTAACGAAATACCAAAATCCCATACCTTACAAACAATACACTCTGCAACAATTAAACGCATTGCTCGCACGTAACTTGCAAGTAAACCAGCAATGTATATAGGCTTCATATATACTTGTGCCTACAAGTCGACGACCAGCGAGCTAGAATTACTACTTGTCCGGTGATGGAAACGTCAGCAAATAAGGTTATCAATGTACACATTCATTTATATTAAAATCTTTAGATGAGATTCAAAATTTCGATACTTTATAGAGACTTATAATGAGAGATAAATGAAAGGGTGCATATTCTACAGACCAATACGGTCTAAATCAATATAATTTATACAACGGAGGACTCCATAAAAATCATCACTATCACAGACGAATGACATTAATTTTCAAATGGCGCCAACAAGGGTCATGGACAATGCAATACTAAAAAGTAATGATGACAACCCAAAATCAAAATATAACAATTTGTATTCAATGTCACGTAGAGCACAAAATGTCAAATTTAGCAAAATATCATGTAGTATTGACCTATTTATATATACAAGTTGTTTATATAATTCTATACCTTATATCTATTTGGTTTATATGATTGTCGTTGATACCTATAAAATTAAATAATGTATTTAACAAGGTGTAGGTCTCTACTTGTATAATATGATTGTATAAAACGAAGCGTACCCAATACAGCCACTTGGAAATCACGTTTGAATGAACGTGACACTCGCTATGGACCAATAAAATGAGACTGGAGGTTTGTTGTATAAAGTCTCCAAATGAGCGTGACGGGCTCTGTCCCTATATAAAATTTTACAAATAAACAAAATACACCATTAGAACTTATAATCGATAAGATTGAGGTAAGGCATATCTTCACATATTAGGACATATTAGGGGTATTTCAGAGTTTTTATCTCATTTATCTACTCCGAATTGATAATGCATGCCTACGTTATGCTTTATTGTAATGCAAGTGACATCAAGGCAATAACTTGTGTTACATATTTCCGATAGACCCGAAACGTGTATGGATTGGCATAAATCAAGTGTACGACCATTTTCAACAGTTTCTCACATTATCTTTAGTTTCGTAAGTTTCCGGTAGTTACTTAATAACCTTTTCGTCAAGTATATTACACGTTATATTTGGACATTGTAAAGCGAATGGAGTAATTTCAACTGTTCTGCCACAATGATTCATTTGATAAAACTAATTACTTTCATTTCAGATTTCAAAATGACAGTCCATAATAAACTATTGTTAGCCTCAATTATCACTGTTGTGGTTGTAGTGTTAATTTCGTTTGGGCTCAGTGCAGTAAGCAGTTTCGATGAGCCGCGTAAGTAATACAACAACATTATTGTTCAGCTATTTAATCTCATCACTAAATGCCAATGAAGGAAACACTTCGTATATTCTTTATATATTTTTAACATAGAAGAGATATGTATTGAAGGATAATAATACAATTATGTTGCATACATAAAAATATATTTTTTTTTTATTATTTTGCAGCTGTCAATCTATATAAACACAATATGAGCTATCTCTCGGACAAATATCACCATGGTGTGAAACCTGCCGCTTGGACATTCAGTATATGGGGATTGATTTACGCCTGGCAAGCTTTGTGGTTAATATTTGCTATTGTGAATGTGTTTAGAAAAGTGGATGACATTCCAGCCTACATTAATCCCATTATTCTACAACCATCTTTATTCTTTGTCTACGCCTTCAATTACTGTCTGACTACAGCTTGGTCATTTGTTTTTGACAGGGAAATATTAGAGGCCTCATTTGGAATCCTTGTCATTGTGCCCTTTACTTTATATTTTTGCCTATTTGTATCTTACAAGAAGCTTGCCGAGCATAGTCAAATATTATCAAAACAAGGGCGTCATATCGAAATATGGTTACATCGCATATTTGTCCACAATGGATTGGGTATTTACGCTGCATGGACAACTATCGCTGCATTGTTAACTTTAACTACACTGTTGATATATCGATGTGATGTCGATTACGAGACAGCAGGTACAATTTCATTGGGTGTATTATCCGCCGAATTTGCAATTTTCGTCGGAACTGATTTATTTTTTTTCGACAAATTTTCCCGTTATACACTGACGCCCTATTTAGTTGTGCCCTATGCTCTCGGTGGAATCATATCAGAAAATTGGAATTCCGAGAAAACAAACTCTATATTTAGTGCAGCTCTCCTCGGAATCGGACTTGCAACTATTGTTTTGAAATTGATAATGACGTTCATGCGACATTGTAGAAAATCTAAATCCGAAGATCTTATCAAAAACTCTTCTATTGAGCCTTGAATCTCCGATATAAGATGAGCATTTCATCTTATCTTAGGATGACTTCATCTAAATAAATCTCAACTATAAGTCCCTTAATTGATGTTTTTGTGTACATTAGGTTATAGTGTTATAATTATTTGTTTTTTGAAAAAAACATTTATTCAATGTGCTTAGTTTTGGGTTATTTAATTCTCTTGTATTAAAAGGTATTGTACATGTACACAGGTTTTATCTTGGTCAAGTCACTTTTGTGATTGAACCACAAAATTTGCTTGCGAACGCAGTCATCGTTTTTGGGCCTAAAATATTTGTCGTCATTGCATAACGATAACGGTTTGGGTTAAGATTTTCCAATAGTTGATTTGGTTGAATGTATCTTATTGTCTGGGCAAATCTAAAGATTCTTAAAGATGACGTCTTAGGATGTCACAGGATGGGCGGACGGAATGTTTCGTACGCCAGATTCACCTCAAAAACCCAATAATAAATAAGTATAAATTAACAAGTTTATATAGCAAACAATAAGCACATATACATAAACAAATCGACACAAGTAAACATCAAACTATACCAAACCACCTCCCAATTTCAGTTCATAATCATCTTCCGATCTGTAAATTTCTCTACCATTAATATTTACCATATTATGCAGCTTCAAAGTTCCTACAGATTACAGTAGTTCACAGTCGTACGTTTAACATCAAATCACCAGATCAGTTGATACTGAAACACCAATTACCACTTTCGGTTTGACATGACCGGTTTGACATAACATTTTACAAATAACACACGTGTACAGGTTATACCATAACATCATAACATTAGCTGTATATAAACTTTCTTCTTAGTCCCGTCTCAGTCATAGCATGTCAGATAGACAAAGGAATGTCTTTCAACGTAGCACAGACAACATCCCTAATACCATTATATGGATACTAATTTACTTAAACGTCACACAGATTAATATTAATACCATTTTAAAACACACCGTAGACTAGTAGACTTACATGTGCATAAATACAGCCGAGAAAACTAATGGATTTTCTATATTATATTACTACCGTGAGACCAATAAAAAACAGGACCAACGACATCACTCTTGTATCGACAGAATAAGCCACGAAACTACGTATATTCACCTTTATATACTATGTGTAAATGAATGTTCGTGCATCGCATGCCGTGTACCTTCCGCGTCGATACATAATATTAGGTTATCCAGACACTAAAACTTTGATTCAAAATATTATTTAAATATACGGTCTCTCTTAAAGAGAGTGTATAACCAAAAATTCCAACACGACTTTGTGACATAGGATGTCATTGCGTTGATACAAATATAAATGTACATAACATAAAATTGGAAGAAACAAATTAATCTCACAGAAATTTAAATGGTAATTAAATATAATTTTGAAGGCATAGTGCTGTTCATGTTATATTTGTATTAACGCAAATCATTCTAATACGGTTTGTATGGCGAAGAATCTATCAGAGCTTGAGTTTATAAGATCTCACTGGGTTTTTTTTTTGAGACTTTATTCAATGGCAGTGCGTAACATTTGTTTAATACCGCTACTACATTTCTCTGTGTAGAGTGTTGAAGTAGTAGTAGTAGTTTATTAACGTGTCACACAGCAAAGATTTATACAGTTAACATTTACAAAATTATTCAAATTGCTTCCCAGCCAAATTGGCTTACGAGTCGTGACATTCACAAATATGAAATACACAAGTTAGAATTTCTATAACGAATTAAAACAATTTTCAAATAGGTAAGAATAAGTTAAAATATAATTATGTTTAAAATAATACAGAAACAAATTGATGTAGATAATTATTTACACAGGGTATATATAAGATTTCGTTTCAATAGCAGGTCCTGGCACCTTTTCTTGCAACTTTTCCATCGGCTAGGATTACAGACAGTTTCTCATCATTTTGTAAATAGTTGAAATTTGGATATAACGATAACAAATATGTTGAATCAAAGTCAATGCACGTAACAAATACGTAATAATGATTTCGTAATAATGATTTTAACACAAATTTTATCTCGATTTTATTTTCGGTAATGAAGGTTATTAACCTTTATGTAATATATAGATTAATTGTTATAAAGGCAGTTATTAAGCCGTTAAAAAATAGCTGTGACGGCTTCCTTTGTTATATGTATCTACTACCTTATATAATGAAAGGGTATTCATAGTGGTATTCGCTAACTCACCATTCATAGAATTATTTCTTCACACATTTTTCTCAAACGTATTTAATGAAGTTGACTTTCCCACATCAATTTGACAAAAGCTTAATTCGCACACATTTAAATTGGAGCGAAGAAACACACCATATACATTGAAAAATACACTTCTATTCTCTACGATAATTTCTGAATTGTATTTTCTGTCATTTCATACCCACACATTTACCCAGAGATTCGTCTTTTAGTTCATATTTTACAGAAAAATTAGTTATTATACTTTTGAAATTTACGTTCCTCACTCTCTTGTCAATCCTCGTCATCATTTTTAGTCTCAAAATTCATCATCCTCATCACCACCCATAATCTCAAGACTTTTCTCAAGACTTTGTCTTTTTCATAAACCCAAGATTTGTCAATCTCATCACAAAATATATTTTCAGATTTCTCAATCCTCGTCATCATTCAGAACATCTATGCCTGTTTCTCCTCAACAGCATTCATAACCTGAAAATGGGTCAACCTCATCACCACTTATAGTCTCAAAACTTGTCAATCCTCGTCATAATTCATAACCCAAAGACTTCATCATCACTTATTATCTCAAGACTTGTCAATTCTCATCACCACCCATAATCTCAAGACTTGTCATTTCTCATCACCAACTATTATCTCAAAGACTTGTCATCCTCATCATCACTCATAATCTCAAGACTTGTCAATTCTTATAACCAACCACAATCTCAAAGACTTGTCAACCTCATCACCACCCATAACCTCAAGACTTTGTCAATTCTTATCACCAACCACAATCTCAAAGACTTGTCAACCTCATCACCAGCCATAATCTCAAGACTTGTCAAACCTCATCCTCATTCATACCTGAAAGAATTGTCAGACCTCATCAGTAATCATAATCTTAAGACTTGTCATCACTAGCAATCATAATCTCAAGACTTGTCAAACCTCATCTTCATTCTTAAAGGGATAATAGGCGTTGAATACACTCGTCCTACGGCTTATATTTGTGTTTCAATTTGACTATTAGTTAAATAAGTATGCATCCCACACTTTGCCAAATTTTGAAAAGCCACAATAAAAATATATTCGGAATTTTAAAAAAAATTAAGCCAGCGATGATTCCATTCAGTTTGAGAATAAAAGCGTCTGGTAAATCAACGCTAAAACATCATTGTGGAATTCAACAGTAGGGGTCAAGGACGCGTGAAAACCCACATGTTAGAGTTACTTCCCTTTATATTTACACGATTTGAAAATCGCTTGATGGATGGCCCAAGCGTTTTATGATAAACTACTTTATTTTGGGGATTTATCGGATTTTAGAGGGATTTTGATGTATAGGTAAGTCCACTGATGGATATATACTGTTATTGTCCAAATTTGAGTGAACTTAAAATTTTATGTTCGTTCTAACGCCTATTATCCCTTTAAAGACGTGTCAATCAACATCACTCATAAACTGAAGAGTGGTAAAACCTCATCCCCGCTCTTTTCTCAAAAGTTTTCAAACATCATTTAACATCATAAGAGTTACCAAACCTAACCATCTTGTTTATGAATTACCAAACCTCGTCTTGACTCAATAATATTCCGAAAGTCCGAAAAGAATTCTCAAATCGCGAATGACGATAAAAATATAAATTCGCACTGTTCCAGTGTTTGATTGTAAACAAAAGTTTTATATGTAGCTAATTTCATCTTTAAAATTTTAAGCTCATTTTTGAACACGATGACTACTCCCCCGCCTCTACAGGTCTGGTTTTGGAAACCACGAACATTTCTTCACTTTCGGTTTCCCTATTCGCTTTTGGTTTTAGTTAGACTTACTAGTCTTTGGATTTTTTTCAACACAAAAAAAGTCTTACTTGTTTTTTGCAAAATATTTACCCTTGGGGCAATATACGTATATAATAGCTTATAATTTTCTGGATAAAGTCGGAATCTGTTTAATTACTACAGCTTGTATAGTACCGAGTCAGGTTTATCATGAAAAGTGGTGAGTAAAACTAACCATGACTAACCAAGTAGAACCATTCAAACGTGTTATATATACATGTATACAACGAGTGGTTGTATAACACCAGTTGACAAGAAAACGTTCACTGAATAAGGTGAAAACATAATACTCACCAACATAACCGATTAGAAGACCAAATAAACAGGACAATCCATGATATAAGGTAAAGTTTTGTTTATATAAACTTATAACTCGAAACTATACGACAGAAGAAGCAGTAAATGACTGCTAGTGAAGTGCTAGTGGACAGTTTTAAACAGTGTTCAGCATCTGCTCATTTACACTTGGGGAAGTGGAAAAAGATTTATCTACATTTCATAAAAAGTACACAAACTGTATGTTGATTAAATTTCAACAAGAAATTACATTAGGAATACAAATGACTATACCAAGGTTTTTCGTGTATACTTTAGCTTGATCTTGGTTTTCGAACAAAGAATTCGCTCAAAATGTAAACAGTTTCGGTCGGCTACACTCGTTGACCTGCAAGGTTAAAGGGCAAAATATAGTTCGTGTATAGGTTATGACCTTTTTGCCATATTGTCCCATAACTGGCCATAAGCCATGTTTATAAGAGCTCACTGAACTGAAACATTTATCGTAACAACATAGATCGACTTATTTGCCAACTCTTTCCATGTTAAATCACGAAATTCAACCTTGAAAGTATTTTCCAGAGCTATTGTACCTGACTTAGTCAAAACGCGTCAAAATTGGCCTGTGAACGCGATAGAGATCACAATTTCCATTGGAGTTGAATGAAATTTGATCATTTATATTGATGAGATTTTGAACAAGTATGATAATGATGATTTTTGGGTGAACATTTAGTGAGTTATTGCCCTTGACTTGAGTTGATGTGATCTTGGCCAAGTTCGCAATTGACGGTTTTTCGATAAACGGTTTTTGAGTTATTGCACTTGACTTAGTCAGGACGCAGCGAAATTTGCTTGTGATTGCGATAGACAATACAGTTTTCATCTGATTTGAATGAAATTTGATGTGATCATTTTTATTGTTGAGATCTTGACTAAGTTTAATATTGACTATTTTTCGATGAACTATATTTGAGTTATTGCCCTTGACTTAGTTCAAACACATGAAAATTAGTTAGTAAATACAATAGAGACATTTATATTGATGAGAACTTGGATGAGACCTTAAAATTGTTACGAGTTTCTGCCTGTATTAAAACAGAAAATATATTTTAAAGTGGGTGTATCATGCTAGGCAACCGCTTGTTTAGTTTCTGGACCAAAATTTAGTACGTCATGATCACTAAAAGCTTGAGATAGTCCAACAGGAATCCGCTTGATTGTTATTGGACACATGTATTATACATGTATTTGAATGAATATAATTTTCAATGAACATCAGTGCTGTTCCTTACTTGCATTTTCCAAATATTTTGTCATGAATGGAAATTTGGAACGGAATTTAGTGTTGAGAGTCTTTGGTTTTATTAAAGTTCACACCTAGTGGTAAATTATTTTTTAAGAAAATCCGATTTCTGTTCACAACATTGATCATTATAAGGTGCCATAATTGTTTTAAACCAACGTTTTTAAGTTGTTTGAAGGTTTGCTTATGGCACTGAAAGAGGATAATAATATTGTTGAGTTAATCATTTCTGCCTTTTAAATTCTAAAAAAATTAGTATTATGTACTACCTTAAATAATTGAAATCTTTTATGATAAGTGTTATTTGAGAACAATTTTCTGAATAACCCTCTACAATTATCACCTCCTAGAATGTCATTATTACGATGTTATAATTACAGTTACGAGCATTATTGATAAACCTAGGTGCTAGACCTGTTTAGTAATTTAAAAGTAATTATAAAACTAACATAAACTTAAAATAGAAACCAAACCTGCGAATATTTGGATTACACATGTCAAATTTTTGATTCAACAACTTGAAATTGAAAAAGAAATTGATTATTCTCTCCATTATTCTGATTCATATTTAATAATAACACAATTTGAAATATAAATATTATTTTCATAATACCACTCCTCTTAAGTTTTTAACTCCTTTATAAAATTTACCAAATACAATATTTTGTACATTTTGCATTATTGGTCTTCCATTTTCAAAATATGGTATATGTCCATACCAAGTTTCATGCAATTCGAGGTTTTATGCATTTTCAGCAAAAGTATTCAGTTTACAACGGACCATTTGGAGAACCTAATAGAAAGACAACTCAATTTTATTTACGTGTCTACAGCAGTGAAGTCAGGACTGAATTGATGCTGGGGCCCTTAACTATTGTTCTAATGTAGCAGGATTCAGCTAATACTGTATACTAATTCAACCCGAGATATTACTCTGAAGCTGAAAATCTTTCTCCCTTTCAGAATTTCAAGATGGCTCAACATAACAAATTGTTACTTGCTTCAATGATAATTGCTGCGTTAATTTTGGTGTTTAATTTTTCACTTAGTGCAATAAATAATTTTGAAACTAGTAAGTATTTTTTTTAGAATTATTATTCAACATATAAAATCAAGATACCAATTGAATTATTGACAAATACTTCCATCATTTTAACTCATCCATGATTTCTATTTTCAGATCTTTACAGATACAATTTGTCAGCACTATCTAACAAGTATTTTACTGGTATTACTCCTTCTGGATGGACATTTAGTATCTGGGGCTTGATTTATTTCTGGCAATGTCTTTGGATCCTCTTCGCTTTTATTAATATATTCCGAAAAGTAGACGGTAATTCTGCTTATATCAGTCCAATGGTACTAACTCCGGCCCTGTTTATTGCATACGCATTCGACGTAGCATTTACTATTACTTGGACATTCGTCTTCGACAGAGAGCTCATTGAAATTTCGTTTGTTACTCTTTTCCTTGTTTCTTTTACATTGTACATTTGTCTCTTCATTGCTTACAAGAATTATGCCACTCATGCACCTATCTTGGCCAAACAAGGCCGTAACATTGAACTCTGGCTTCACCGAATCTTTGTGCATAACGGACTTGGTATTTTTGCAACATGGACAACAATTGCAACATTGCTGAATTTAGTCATGATGCTTGTGTACAGATTGGAAATAGAACTAGAAACTGGTGGAACTATAGCTTTGGGCGTTCTAACGGGTGAAATCACACTGTTTGTGTTCACAGACTTGTTTTTCCTAGACAAATTCTCACGTTACACTTTAACGCCGTACTTGGTTGTCCCTTTCGCACTAGGTGGAAGTATGGCTAACAACTGGGATGCTAACAAAACCAACTCAATATTTACAGCAGCTCTACTTGGTATAGGTTTGGCTGCTTTGGTTTTAAAACTTATCATGATGTTTTGGCGACATTGTCGAAAACCGATCCAGCCTGACGAGATCAACAGTTACGATTTAAAAGTTTAAATTCTGTTTACCACGAAATTTGATCAAGTGATTTAAATAGTGTCTTCACAACATTAGCACTTTAACTTTTAGAATGAAATACGTCCATACAATATTAAAATAAATATAACTTATTTCAATATGTGCATTTTATTCAATGGGTTAACGAATCAAGATGTAAATTAAACTATTATTTCTTTTAGTTTTATGCATCCAATGGTTAATTATTACGTCGGTCGGTTGACAAGTCCTGAATGACACTATCAACCACTCAATGAACTCTATTCATTTACTCAAACACTATTCACTAAAAAACCTTTCAACTATGAACTTAACTTACTCTTACTTAAAACTTGAGTTCTCTAACACGCAGGGGAAATTATTTTTCGTCTAATTCGTCAAACTCAAACGACAGACAATTATATTCTTAAAAGTTAGATTCAGCCCGCTGCAGAAAGCAGCAATTCTAGATAAAAAAAAAGTAGATAACTAGTCGGGACCGGTTCGTTCTACGAGTATAATGGACCACAAAAACATGGATTTGCAGGTGGGTTTGTTAAACCTTGTTAAAACAGGAATGCCACTCTCACAAACTGCGCTACCTGACCTAAAAGTCAAAACGGTTGCAGTAACTTTAACCCATGAATGTTGTTCAATAAGGCTGGGGGCGAAAAGATTTCAAATGGGGGCACCCCCCCCCCCCCATCCTGCGCCCCCTAGTTACGGGACTGCTATGTTATATTAAGAAAAGACATAATATAGATAAGGGAGGAGATTATGCCATATGGCTGACCGTGTAAGTTTTAGCCGAGAAGCGATTGCGAGCACATAAACTGATTCTGGCATTACAACCGGGACAGATGCGTAAAAAAGTGATTCACCGCTTGCAGTTTTGGTATCAATATATAAGTGCTTGCGTCGCTTTTTTTCAGGTTTTCGCTCAGACAGTCGATAGAAAACTTGTTATGAAAACAATGATTCATTGGAGGCCGCAATTTTGAATTATTCCAAATGTTACGAGATCGCTGATTAGATACTTTTTGTCATGACGCATGGTTTGCCAAGGGAAGTTATTAGTCTCTAATGACGAGAATCATGGATTGTGAAAGCAACATTTGGTTCATGTATAGAACCAAACGTTGCTTTAGGAACATGTATTCCTGTAGACTATTTACATTTACATATATATTCAAGATCCAAATCAACCAAAATAAAATGCAGACTGCTCCCTTTTTATTTCTTCATTAATAAATAAAGCGAAATACAGTCATCAAGAAAGATATACAGCCTGGCTGCTGACTTTATTTTAGTCAAAAAATCCTCTGCTGGAAAGACATGGGCTGAGCCAAAACATGTGGAACATTTTTATTTTTGTGTGATAAAATTGATGTCGGTAACTTTTTGTTGAATTATAAAAGAGATTCATCAAAATCAGATGTTGTAAGTATTATTCTTATTTTCTTAGTACAATTTACATACTTGATTTAAAACTTAATTGAGTGGATTATTGAAAGTAGATCGATTTATCAATTTATTTTTCTTTGGGAACGTCTGAAAAAAACTGAAATAGAGAGAACATTTTGTTTGAACCAAATACTTCTAAATGGGCTAGAATAAAATATTGAACCACATTTTTTCTAGACCGGAGCTGATGCATAATGTTCAAAAATTTTGCATCACGTCTGCAGAGCTTGTGTTTGGGCCGATTTAATTCAAAGTTTCATTATTTGGTTTTTATGATGTTTTTATTTATGTTTTATTGATTTCAGTTCGGAAAGCTTTTGTGGTCGTAGCAGGAATTAACTTGGCCATGGTCGGGTATCGTTATTGATTCTTGACCATGAGTCACAGTACAATATCTTTATTTATCTTAAAGTTAAAATTAGAAAGGAGCGTGCTTGACTAATTATTGGTGGTCGTAAAGAGAATGAAGACATAACTCTGGTTCAGATTATGTGGTTACTTCCCTTGCTCTTAAGGCAACACACTTTCTATGGCTGCTGAGACAACACCGAAATCTTTGATCAGTTCCATGATAACATTATTTATTTCATATCGAAATAAACACTTTTATCACTGGGCATCGATAAAGACAAACCAAATTAATTGAATTCTTGATTTTTTATTAAGGTTGGCCACAGCTATACAGTGGGTTGTCGCCGACCTAAATGGTATATGGGCGACAATTAAAATGCATATATATAAGGCTTCAGGCGTGCAGTAAATTAATGTTTCTACATAATGTTTGATGTTTCAAAAAGGATCACAAGTACGCGTAATCGCCACATGAACGTTCACCGGTTTTCTATTAGTTTTTGCTCCTGGTTTTGGACCTCGGTATTGAAAACGAAAATAGTTTTGACTTCCATAATTATAACCTGAACTAGAATTAAACTGATTACGTCTGTTAAAACAATGAATGTATGGGTGTGACCCACTACAATGGAAGCATGCATGTTTGTAGGAGAAATACGATTTATGACACTTTCCTTGATAATTCAAGTCGAAACATTTTCCTATGTTTGAATCGTGTGATGTTCCCTGACTATGAACCTCTTCTTTATCGTTCAAATAGAGTAACCAAAGTTAATTGTCGATCGAACCCCAAGAAATATTTTGATTTATAGACCTTTTCATCGAAATTGATCATCGTAATGCTTCCATCCAATACCTTTGATTCTATTGGCCCCCACTCTGACCTGACTCATATATTTAAGAATTCCTTGTGCCTCATTTAGGTGAGCGGTAAGATAAACCGACGAGTAAACCAAAGGGCATCGGTCCATTTTTCAATGTCCGTTATTTGATTCTTTTTGGATTTTGGAATTGCAACTATTTCACCCTTCAGCACGGCTAATTTTCTCTCAATATTCTCTGGATCAATCGGACTTGCCAGAAATATGTCATCTAACAACATAACATGATTTGGTTAAATTTAACGAATCAGACTTACATCCGCCTTAGCCTATTAAAAACATGCCTGATGGTAGGCGTAGATAAAGGTAAAGAGAATGATTGGAGCTTTCTGAAAGAGACATAATTCTGGTTTAGATTTTGTGGTTACGTCCCTTTGCTCTTAAGGCAACACACTTTCTATAGTAACTAAGACATCACCGAAATCTTTGATCAGTGCCATGATAACGTTATTTATTTCATATTATCGAAATAAATACTGTTATCTTAAAATAAAAATTAGAATAGAGCGTGCTGGACCAATTATTGAACTTAAAAAACGTATTACAAAAGTGGTCAAAATGGGTTCAAGGATTACTCATCGCTACGGCCAGAAAGTATGACCAAATAGAATAGATTTTTTGTTTTTCGTCTTCCTAGTTTACACATATTCCTAGACCCACCTTCAAAGATCTTTAATGATAGGCATTTTTTATGACGCATATCTCCATGGAAACCTATTTTTTGTCGTAAGTGAACAATTGAGCATATGGTTGGAGCAAAATTGTCGTAAGTAACGTGTTTGGTCAAGAATGTCGTCTGTAATTTTCATTTTGTACTACAGGCCTACCTGTAATCAAGACATATTACATAAGACATAATATGACATCATTAAATGTGTGAGGTCATAAAATTTGTGATGTCATACCGTTATCATAGAAACAATGTTGTCATGTCATTTCATGTCATGCCAAAGCAATTAGTATTGTGATAAAATGGCAGATTATTCTGAACCTCAGAAAAGGTTTACAAGACGATTTTCGTTGCATGAAGTTATTTCTGCTGTATAATATGGTAATGTTGTCCATTCTTAACCCATTTAGGGTAACCTGGGGGAATTCGCACCCCACAAGAACTCAATGTGATTTCGACGAAAGTAAATACGTACACGATGTTTAAATGGTGTGTACAGCTTCGGTAATTAGGCTACACCTCTGATGCTAGACTTTGAAAAAGCAAAGTATGTTTTTAAATGTCAGTCATATTAGGTCAATTCCGTGAGTAGCAGACTGACATTTCAGAGCTATTTTAAAAATAAATTATATAGATTTCCAAATACTTTTAGGCCTAAATTTGGAAATTTTTAAATTTGCCACAATACATCTTCTATGTACAGGGTATAAAATAGTAGGCCTACCAATGATTTCTGCTTTTCTGTAAAATTTTCTGTGTTACAGAATGGAAAGTCTTCGGTAACAGATTGACATGTTTGCAACCTCAATCAGACGGTCAATTATGCACATTATGGAAAGATTCTCTGAAAGTAATCTCTGTAGCTACTGATAACTTTTGATATAGGGTGTGATAATAAATTGCTTATATGGAAAGACAAAATCTAATGATTTTTGAAAAATTTCAATCCTTAGGATGCGATTAAATGACTGGTAACAGACTGACAATTGATAGTAACGGACTGACATACTGATTTTGATAACAATTGTGATATAATAACCTTTATTTCACTTGTTAGTTAATATCTAACTTTGAAATTTGGAGAAGAGAGGGGTTGTTTACCAGTTAATAGTGGGATTAGTTGGGGGTGGAGCATGTTGGGTTTGGGTGTCCAGACGAATCGGATGTGTACATGAATATGAATGAAGTTGTTTTTGAACATTATTATATCAACTTTAATTTCACTTTCAAATTAATTAATAAATAAAGGGATAAATAACCTGCACTTATAGTAAAAATTAAACAATGAATTTCCAACAACTAAAAAGTCAACAATAACAAATGCATCAACTGCTTTTAAAATTGGTACCGTACAGTAACATAATATATTCAAATTTATTTATAGTTTATTTCTTGAGAAGTTTGTACTTCTTTCTTATAGTTAGTAGTTTAGGTAAAACAAAGGGTCCAGTGCCATTAAGTGTTACTGGCCCATAAAAATATACTTCTTGCTAATAACAGCTATGTCTCTACTAGTTGGCAAGGTAAAATGCTCTTGGAAGTCTTCTTTAAAAATTTGATCTTGACATCTTCTTCCCCTAGTGCTTCAAGCACCCTTCCAATGTAAAACCCGTTGTCAAAAAATACAGCATAGTATTGTTCCTTGTCTATGTCGATTGGGCTACTGGCAGACATTTGATTTTCACGTTGACTTTGGAAAGCTTTTGCTTGTTTTCTTTTAATATACGTATGTTTAAAGGGATAATAGGCGTTAGAACGAACATAAAATTTTAAGTTCACTCAAATTTGGACAATAACAGTATATATCCATCAGTGGACTTACCTATACATCAAAATCCCTCTAAAATCCGATAAATCCCCAAAATAAAGTAGTTAATCATAAAACGCTTAAGCCATCCATCAAGCGATTTTCAAATCGTGTAAATATAAAGGGACGTAACTCTAACATGTGAGTTTTCACGCGTCCTTGACCCCTACTGTTGAATTCCACAATGATGTTTTAGCGTTGATTTACCAGACGCTTTTATTCTCAAACTGAATGGAATCGTCGCTGGCTCACTTTTTTTTAAATTCCGAATATATTTTTATTGTGGCTTTTTAAAATTTGGTAAAGTGTGGGATGCATCTTTATTTAACTAATAGTCAATATGAAACACAAATATAAGCCGTAGGACGAGTGTATTCTAACGCCTATTATCCCTTTAAGGAAATTTGGTAACAAGGTCTTAAGTTTAGAAAAAAAATCACCTTTTGTGCCCTCAACATCAGATTTTTGTACAATTTGATCAAAATTTATCCACTGGGACCATTTACAAAAATCATTTAATTCATCTTCTGGTGCAAAAAGGTGATCCATTCCTGGACAGTTTTTACACTCTCCAAACATACACGACTCTGACACTTGGTTACATACCACTAGTGAAATAAATTCACGGAAGGATACTTTGATAGGTGAATGAGTCTTCTCAGAAAGTGTTTTAAGAAGTAAACGTACACTTTCATGTATTTTACAAACACATTATGCGGAATGTCCCTTTGCAGTAGAACATGAGAAGGCCACAATTAAGCAAATTTGGAAAAACTCACATGTTTATCAGGAAATTCTAAAAGGTATAGTGCATGACATATGCCTCATATGTACCCCTATCTTTCAGCCCCTGTCTGAAAAGATGTTGTTTTTCTGCAGAACTCAGTGGCATAATAATAACAAACTTTATAATCTTTCAATAAATATAACTTCCAGATGAAGACAAATTTTCCCGCCAAAAAGTTTTTCTAAGGCTAAGATTATTTCCTGTCGCATGACTGTCATGTGTCTTCCTATGTCAGTATGTTACTGACAGCCTGTTACCATGAATGTCAGTCCGTTACCGACCAATTTCACACATCAAAATTAACAGAATGAAAGGGAATAATTGCCAAGTGATACATCTTATTATAACCAAAGAAAATAATTAATACCTTTGTGTTAATATCTTTAGAACATAAATGATGATAATTTTAACGTTTATTCGGTAACAGACTGACATGATTGTTAAGATCTATTTGAAGCTTAAAAAATAATTGAACCTGAATCTTGGATTTGATTTGTAATTAGATCAATCTAGGACTAATATGATATAGATATAGAAAAAATACTTTATTGACATTAGAATAGTACCCATGAAAAATTTGAACATTCATAATACAAAAAAAAAAAAAAGATAATCCTCAAGTTTCCACGCGTTAATGAATATTATAATTATACCATAGCAAATATTTTTAAAATTTGTTTTTTGTGGCATAACACAAAACATAACTAATTTAGCTAGGATAACTTTCACAATTTTGAAATTTGATGCCAAGATGCCAATATTGAGAGGGGTAAAAAGCCCCAGGGGGCGTTTTGCCCCTTCCATTCTGAGATAAGGAATACTTGTTTCATTTTACAGACTGATAGGCCTTTGACTTCGGCATTAAGGGTGTTTTAAGTGCAGTATTTCTTTATGTATGAAATTTCAAATTGATAATATACCAATATTTTGTAGTCGATCAGGTAGAACATAAACAGATCAAGCAAGACTTTGCATTGTGCAATATTTCAGGACTCCTCTTTTACGACGGGGGTATTGTGATCTTAAAATAAAATACTAAAGATAACCAATATATCAATCTATATCTATATCAATGATTTATTTTTTAATCAATGCTATTGTATTGATACTTATAATTTACATAAATGTGGGACAACTCTTAAATCTTCACAAAAGTCGCAGGTGAAGGAGAAGCTGTTATTCCAGCACAACCAACATGTGCCCATCCATGACAATTAATACATTGGATCCAATCTTCATTGCTCATGGAAAAAAACTCTGTGCAATAAATGCATTCAGCATCAGCAGTTGTAACCATATTTACCGGTTTTGAATTTTTTGGGGGTTGAGTGTTATGGGTTGACTTTTTACTAGATTTTAATTTTCGAAATTCTTTTAATTTAAAGACAATTTTATACGGCGATGACGTAAGAACGGTAGATGACACAGCTTTTCTTTTCCTGTTTGCTGAAGTTTTCACTTTCGGCATTGGTTGGCTGCTCTATAAATAAACGAATTTTGCGCAACAGATCGGGGAAAACAAGATGAAGTCGATTCAACTGATAATAACTTTTGAGTGGAGAATGGATTTGATGTGGATGCGACATAATTTATTTTATTAGATAGCTTGCCAGGCAAGGTAACATACGCCCACTGGCAGCATTGAGTTTGAAAAATAAATTGAGCAATAACTAAAAAAACATTCACTGAATGAATATTGAAGTCAAAGGCAAAAACTCACAAGCTAAATCCATAGAGAATTATAGACTGTAGAGTGAGCAGGGTGCACCCTATAGGTAATGGAGTGAAAAAGCTAAGTAAGACACAATATTTTGGTGAAAAATTATTTAATCATCACAAAAATCAATAGGGATATCATCTTCATAATGAAACTGACCCACAAAATAAAAATAAAAACTCACAAGCTAAATGCATATATCGAAAACGACTGCGATATCAAAGTTTTTTTGCGATATCTAAGAAGAAAATTATCGGATCATCACTAAATTTGATAGTGTGCATATTCATAATGATATCAACACACATACAAACAATCAATAGAATCCATAGAGAATTATAGACTGTAGAGTGAGCAGGGTGCACCCTATAAGGTAATGGAGTGAAAAAAGCTAAGTTAGACACAATATTTTGGTGAAAAATTATTCAATCATCACAAAAATCAATAGGGATCATCTTCATAATGAAACTTACCCACAACAATAAAAATCAAAAGAATCCATAAAGAATTGTAGCGTGTTGCACCCTAAAGCTAATGAAGTGAAAAACGTCAGATGCGATATTTCGGTGAAAAATTATCCGTTCATCACGAAAATAAAAAAAGGTCATCTTCATACTGACACTGACCCACAAAATAAAAATCGAAGGAATCCATAGAGAATTGTGAGTGTAGAATGAGCACGAGTTGCACCATGTAGCTAATGAAGTGAAAAAGGCTAAGTCAGACACAATATTTCGGTGAAAAATTATCCGATCATCACGAAAATCATTAGGGATCATCTTCATAATGACACTGATCCACAAAATAAAAATCAAAAGAATCCATAAAGAATTGTTGCCTGTAGAGTGAGCACGAGTTTCACCCTATGGGTAATGGAGTGAAAAACGCAAGGTCATTAGTTAACCTTCTTTCATCGAATGAGGTTAATCCGAATAGGGCTCTCTCCATTGCTTTAATGTGCTCGACAAGTTCTTGTTCGAACTGCAGGGGTAAAACAGTTTTCTGCCCAAAACACTTTGGCCTGGTTGTAATACCTTCTTATCCCTATGCCGGCGCAAGGTCCTCACAGGTAACGCAACTCTCAGGGCATCATTACCATAACCACCTCGGTTTGAAGTTCATTATTAATATTATCAATATTATGTTAAGTGGTAAAACGCCCCGACTCGAGGGGGAAAACGCCCCCAAGTGCATCTTGCCCCGAGCTTGAAAGGGCGACTTTCCCCAAAGCCCTCACTATTTTGTGAATATGCGAGCAAGAAATATCATAAACACTACGTAAGTTTGCGTTTAGGAAATCATCTCAATAGAAAGCGGGTTTTTAAAAAAGAGATGAAGATGATTATTTCATATGATATTAAGATCACCAAATCTTAGGACATACATTCTAAAAATTAGATAAAAACTGGCACTAACCTCTTATGAACTGTAAACTTTTTTAGCAGGCCTGCAAGTTAGCTACAAAAATGGCGGGAAGTCGTCGGAGATCACGTGACTAACGTGGACAGATACAAACGCCATCTGGTGATTCACCTTAGAGTTATCCCCAGGAGGCGTCTCACCCCGAGGGGCGAATTTCTCCATGCCACCCTATCATTATGTAAGTCCTAACTCAAAATAGTTTAAGGCCCTAGTACCATGAATTTGAAAATTCTTTCTTCAGCCTCTATTTTAGTATCTAGGCCCTTATACAGAGCACGAACCCGAACACGAACCCAAACTATAGGCGGATTTCCGCGTGAATTTCGTGAGAAATTGTCGTCCTAACAGCGCGTTTTTTTTCACGCGGGAAACCGCACGACTTTTTATCATTTTCGTTGAAATACCCAAGTCATTAAACAAAATGGCAGAGGAGGAATCAGATATTGATGACATTTTAGCTATATACCTGCATGCCAGACAGAGGAGAAGACACAGGTGTGTTTTTTACAGAGGCGGTCAGAACACGGAGAATATCATCACCTTGTGCAGGAACTGCCTTTTCAAGGACTATTTTCGAATGTCCAATGCGATTTAAGAATTTACTTGAACTCATTGAAGATGACATTCGAAAGCTAGATACTAATTGGAGGAAAGCAATCACCCCAAGAGAAAGACTCGCCATTTGTTTAAGGTAAGTTGTATTTTTATTAATGATTTTATATCACCATACCACCCGTTCCAGTAAAATTAGCCTTTACTAAAATAATTTGATTAGTATAATTAGCCTTATTGTATAAGGCCTACGGTACGTCCCGTGAACTGTACGGTACAAATATTAGCTTACAAGAGCGAAATTATAAGCTAATAACGGACAAGTTATGTTAAAACATCAGCCAATAGAATTTCATTTTCTTGACCAATGAATGAGTGTTTATTTTTAGCACAATCTACTGGTTTTTTTTCTTTTAAATAAATAAGTTAAAAATATTTTGATTGAAAATAACTAGTTTTGTTTATCTAAAGAAATTACCAACCAAAAAACCAAGACCAACACTTACATATTTATAATTTGTTTGTCGGCAAAGTCGTCATATTCATCAAGACGTATACTCTCCCCAAGGTCAAGGCCCAGTTTGGGGCAATTCGATCCGTCTTTTCTGAATTAGATGCAATCGTTGAATAATGACGAATGATAATGCTTTATAAGCAGAGAACTATGTATATTATAGTCTATTCTTTACTGGATATCTCTATGCTTTATCCGAAATCTCGAAGAAAAATAATAATAATAGGCCTATTGATAAACCCCAAAAATTGCGCCTGGATAACGGAGACAACAAGAGAAGACAGCGGTATTCCATGCTGATTCAGGAACTATAATAATATGCTGTTTATTCTACCATTTCTGTCAGGTATGTTATTTTCATTTGATCAGCCTCTTCTTTTACGTTACTAAACAGTGAAATTGAGGTCTAAATAATAGACCATTTGAGAGTCAGTTTGCTTTTTGCTTAGTATAAATACTTTAGTTTAGTAGCGCAAATTTGACACAGGTAACTTCCCGTCTCTGATACTTAGTCCGAAATCAGCTGACCCTATTCCCAGGCTGTGATAGCTATTGGGCTGGTGGAGCGTCTGATAAAACTAAGGCACAAAAATTGAGGATTGTTCACACCTTCGTTGGTACGGGGCTGTAAACATATAGGCCTGCATAGGCCTACCTCGAATCTACGAACCTCAATTTATTTGGAAAGATGGATGTTTTACTAGCCAATGTAGGCCCTAGTTCAATCATACCATGACCCCCCTACACCACCCGTGCCTTGACTTTATTAAAAGAATATGAATCGCCCAGTCGCCATCTCCAAATTACATTGGTATGCAAAAATTCGATCTCACAGGGACATGCTATGCAATCGAACCTTCATTTAGTTCTTTCGTTTTGTGACATGGTAACATTGAAATTTTTGATGCGCACTCAATTGGAGATTGCAATTGAGCAATTGAAATTCTTGTAAAACATTGAAATTCATGCAACCACAGGTGTGACAAGAATGGTGTGACAACAATGTTATAATTGAACATCCACATATATCGAGGTTTGGTGTATTTAAGGTTTGTATAAGCTCTGCATCTGTAGTGGTGCGGAAAAACGGACAATAATACTATGAGAATTGTATTTTTTCTGGACAGGACTTTGTTATATTTTAACTACATTGTCGTTTAAGAATAGATTTAATAGGATATAATGAAACTTGCTTTGGACTAGTGAAATACAAGACCTTTTAGTTTGAGGCAATCTAGTTACTAGATGAAAGTGTGTTTCAGTATCCAAGTATTCATAGTCAATAATTAGACATGGACACTATAAGACTTGCTGTGATATAAACATCAATATACGCGATATTAGCATAACTATTTCAAAGATTACAAATGGATCGAAAAAAATAATAAGAAAACATATTGATATACATTCTTATTTCAATTAAATTGAGTTTTAGGGGTCCATCAATGTTTATACTTTGTCTACATTCTTCGGACAAGAATTATGGTTGGATTTTGAACAAAGAACATATATCATGGGTGACCACTTGAAAACTAGTATACTATATGTGATCATTTTCACTTCTTGAAATCTTGTAAAAGCACAGATTTTGCAATCTTTACCTCATATTTCTATCTCATTTGATATCATTCTAAAATCACGAATGACATGTATAGTAATCACTCAGATTTAAAACCCTGTAAAAACATTATATACAAGGTTTCAGTCTTCTCTTTTCTATGGATGAAAACAGAAAAACCTTGTATAACGGTAAAAAAATGTACCGGTAATCAATTTGATTTTAATAAGATATGCTTACAAACAGAATTTAAAAAAAAATTAATATTAAGTTTGGATCATATAATATCATTTTAGGTTTAAGGCGGTCACTCACGTTATGTTGGTATCGATACATACCAAAAAGTCAGTTCATGTCATGTCTAATTACCTTCATTTATTCACAATTTTTAGATGGATCATTGGCCATTGGTAATTGGCTGTAACAGTCATTTAAATCTTGACCAAACTAAGTATGCCTTTGATTGGATCTTAAATGAGTTTGGTTTGTAGCACGAAACGTTAAATTAACAGTTTATGAAAATAAAGAATTTATTTCAGTTGAACTTTTATACAATTTTAGAGAATGTAAAAAGATTTGGATCAGACAGAGAGATGGAGATACCTTCTTGAAGATGTTGTTGGGGAATATAATGACAGTTTCATAATAATTATAGAAAGGCATCATTACTATGTACAATTGTATTTTTGATAGATTTATGGTTATAAATTAAACTCTCATCTTCATATTTTTACTTTCTTGCTATTATGTTGAAGTCAAAATATTGACAATTGCCAAAAAAAAAAACAGCTGTCCTGATGAGTATTATGTTTTCATCATAAGGTTTCTTTGCCAATTTTAAATATATTCTTTTTTAATCACAGGGAAAGAGAATCAACAACACAACAGTATGTTTTTGGGAGAAAATTAGTGAGATGATATGTGATTATTGTTTGTTTGCTTCTGCAAATCGGTCACATGGACTTTTAAATCGTTCTTGGTTATGTCGATGTTAAACCGCCAACAGGCAAATTATTGTGTACTTTGGCTACATAGATCATTTGGTCATAAAGTTCATTTATCATTGGCCATCATTATTGGATCAGAGCATCACAGTAAGTCATTTACTGATCACAAATGCATACTATTGTAACTTATTCTCACAAATATTAAGTAAGGTCTGAAAATAATTCCTAGCTGTTTGTCCATGTGCTTGTTGTTTTTGATATATTTTGTAGATACTGTATCAAACTGCTAATTGAGTGGCAAATTAGAAATTTGCCGATCTTTGTTTTCATTAGACTTTTTTTTTTCGGGAAGCTCCCTAGCCCAACTCGAAAATGGTATAGAAATTTGGTTTGAAAAATACGATAAGATACGTACTGGAATAGAAAATGAATATATAAAACTAAAAATTTTACGCATCAGTAGTTAGTAATTGCATAATTGAATAATTGCATAACTTTGTTGCATATTATCCGATCGCTTTGAAAATTACAGAATATAGAGAAGTCGCCTATAGAAATAAAACCGCATCATAAAAAAATTTCTACCACTTCCGGTTCTTGCGTGAGAACTTCCGGTTTTTTAGTACCGCGTTGGGTCACCCAGCTTCCGGTGTATCTTAGAAATCAGTACAAAAGCTATACATATATACTATCAGGCATAATTAGAACCCTCTTAAAATAAAAAATCCAAACCGGAAGTGATACTTTATGTGCCATCCCGCTAATTTTTATTCGATTTGTCCGATTTTGGTGTTTTTCGAAACCTTGTTACTTTATCTAAAACTTGTTGGGAACAGAATTTTGATTTTCAAATTTAATTTCTTTTAATGCCCAATTGAATTTTTTTTGAAAATTCAAAAGGTCAAATCAAATGACCTTGACCTTCAATGACCCTGAATTTTTTCGAGTAGAATGTTCTTGACCTAAGCTATCGAATGTAGGTAACTTGGTCACAGGAAATTTGGTCACCGGAAACATGGTCACAGTAATACGGGCACAAGGTATTTTGGTCACAGTAATGAGGGCACAAGGTATTTTGGTCACAGTAATGTGGGCACAAGGTATTTTGGTCACAGTAATACGGGCACAAGGTATTTTGGTCACAGTAATACGGACACAAGGTAATTTGGTCACATTAATACGGGCACAAGGTAATTTGGTCACAGTAATACGGGCACAAGGTAATTTGGTCACAGTAATACGGGCACAAGGTAATTTGGTCACAGTAATACGGGCACGAGGTAATATGGTCACAGTTATACGGGCACAAGGTATTTTGGTCACAGTAATACGGGCACAAGGTATTTTGGTCACAGTAATACGGGCACAAGGTATTTTGGTCACAGTAATACGGACACAAGGTAATTTGGTCACATTAATACGGGCACAAGGTATTTTGGTTACTGCAATAAGGGATAAGGTAATTCGGTCACAATATTGAGTGTACAAGGACAAGACATTGAGCTGTCATGGAACTACCCTAATGCCCCCACTCCACGTATCTCGCGAATAGCTACAAATCGATAAATCTTAGGATTTGTATCCGATTCGTAAGATTTGGAGTCGATTCTTGGGATTCGTATGGACAATCTTGAATTCTTTTCATTTTTACTTGCTTCATTGTGTTTTCGTGACAGATTCTTAGCTGATAATGCCCACTGCTCTAATGTTATAAAATCGGGACTTTCCGTTCACTCAAGAATTAAAACAATTAGAAACCTTCAATTTGAAAAATACAAATTTCCTTCGTAAAATTTATTTAAATATTTGATTGTGTGGACTACCACCTTGCTGAATGTTTTCTTTATTTAGATCGGTTGATATGGCTCCGCGGCACTGGTCGGAGGTGTTTCTAACGCACTTCTACCAGATCTTATTAGTGCGGGTTATTTTCCTGGTGTACATGAATCCTTCATGACAAATTTTTTCCTTGTTCCGCGTAGATAGAGTCAATGTCGCCATCTCAACCTCAAAATACTTATGACAAGAATCAAGATAAAATATGCACTGTCATCGTTCAAACAAGCAACTCGCACGTGCAACGTAGAGTGTCTGTCGTGTAAATGCGCGCTGTTCGTTAGTAACGCTCAAGTTGGAATAAAGGGCATGCGTTTAAATATGTTAGCCCATTGAATGCGGCCCATTGAATACGATTATTTGGGACACAAGAATTTTATTTTTATCGAAACTTATTTTTATCTGGAAAAATAGTCACAGTACATCAGGAAAACGCATTTCAAATTTCAAATTTTTATTTTTTCATGTCGAAATATTCTATAAATATCTTAAGGCGTAATTTAGCTCGCCTTTGTATCCTTTCGATGTCAATATTAATTTTGCAAACTCATAAAATGCATGTATATTCGTGAAACTACATTTTGTACGAATTGTAAAGGTTCGAACGTTTATTGGTAATTTTAAGATTGATTTGTAATTGCTCATTACAAGTTTGGACCTAGAGTAAGTTATCGCAACAGCTCCATAAATGATAGCACCAAACGCCTTACGGGAGAAGTCGGGAGAATCCTATAATCCGATCCAGAAAGAGGCTATGCCAGCGGCAAGCGGTGGTAGTAGGGGGATGGGGGAGTAATGATCGAAATGTGCTGCAATTGATAATCATGTAATTGCTATGAGAGTGATTATCGATTACAGGGGGTAAATTACCTTGTTTCTCTTAGTATTTTGACCAAATATCATGTACCCGTATTACTGTGACCATATTTCCGGTGACCAAATTTCTTGTGACCAAGTTACCGTTCCCCAAGCTATCCACACATATGCCTATTATGATCGACAACAATTTTTTGGGTACCCGTTTTAGTTTTTTGAAAATTCACAAGGCTATATCAAATGACCTTGACCTTCAATGACCATGAATTTTAAAACCGCATCATAAAAATTTTTCTACCACTTCCGGTTTTTGCGTGAGAGCTTCCGGTTTTTTAGAACCCGGCTGGGATCTGAACAGATATCAATAGTAGCTTCCTGTTGAGCCCCAGTCGGTGACGTCATAAAAGACGTTAGATTTAGTGGAATTGCAAGAGCCTCAGAAGTCGGAATTGAAATTGGAATGGCGCAAATTGATGCTCGGTACAGTAACGTTCATACAATCTGATAAGAATAATTAGCCAACCCAAATATTTGTACTAATTGATAATTTAAAAATTGCAAATAATACACAAAGTGTGCAACTTCCACCATTTATATAATGCCTGAATTGACCATGCTATATGTAAGGATACGTTGAAAATATTCCGAAACTGAGATGGTGATTCATATTACCGACTAGTATAAGAAGCTGGAGTCCATTAGTTTCAATCCTGATTAATATCGTACATTTGCGTGTACAGTGCATAGTTTATTTACTCGTCACGGGTAAACACTGGGGGTCGGCATAATTCACAGTAACAAAAAAATTAAAATGTAAATGACGGCTGATGGTCGAAGGTGCTAATGTAAATGACCTACAAGCCCAATTGATGTAACAATAACAGGGTTGCCGCCTTACGGGTATGTTTACGGTCATAATGAATATTTTCTGGATTTCATTTTGATAAAGATGTATACAGTATTGTATTGAACTGTATAATAAGTATCTATCTTTCTTGGGGTGAAAATATATGCATATATAAAATAAAGAAAGGTACAAAATATAAAGTATTTGTTACAGGAGCATGTGATGCCACTCTGCAATAAGTTGGTTTTATCTAATCAGAGGCTCCTTGTATAATCTATATTACTAAGAGTTGGTGCGTGCTAAAATGATCCTAGTTTTTTTCAAATGCGGGGTTCGAAATAAGCGATATCGCATCGCAGTTTGCGACACAATTTTCGGCAGCGAATATTTTTTGCGATACATAATATTTTGTATTTAATGAAATAAAGTACTTGTCCGACTAATGAAATATTATCTTGTCGGCACATTTTTATGAATAGTGTTTAAATAAAAGTTCATCCTAGGGTGAATAGGAACAATCAGTCTCATCAAAATCCATACTATTTTCGATTGATCTGATTTTTAATAGGGTTCACCCTTTGGTTATTACAAACATTCACACCATATTTCACCTAAATCCATAAACTAGCTCTATTGGTGTCCACAATAAATGAAAACAGTTTTCAAGAACAAAGGCAGTAACTCATACAAAATATTTTAGATTAGTTTTAATGAATTCAGCATCTCTATCGTGTCCACAAGAACAAAGGCGGACACGTTTTCAAGAACAGGGGCAATAACTCATATTTAATATTTTTCGGAACGGTTCATCCTTGGGTTATGACAAACACTCACCCCAGTTTTTTTTTTTCAAAATCCATCAAGAAACCAGCTCTCTATTGTTTCCACACAGAAGTCAAGAACAGGGGCAATAACTCATAGAAAATATTTTTTAAATGGTCTGATTTTCAGCAGGGTTCATCCTTGACTCACCTCAAGTTTGGTTAAAATCCATTAAGAAACCAGTTCTCTATGTTGTTATATAGAATACTGAACATAGTCAATAGAATTACATAGATTATTATTCCATTGAAATCTTACCAATGGATATATTGTTATATAGAACACTGAACATAGTCAATAGAATTACATAGATTATTATTTCATTGAAATCTTACCAATAGATATATTGTTATATAGAATACTGAACATAGTCAATAGAATTACATAGATTATTATTTCATTGAAATCTTACCAATAGATATATTGTTATATAGAATACTGAACATAGTCAATAGAATTACATAGATTATTATTTCATTGAAATCTTACCAATGGATATATTGTTATATAGAATACTGAACATAGTCAATAGAACTACACAGATTATTATTTCATTGAAATCTTACCAATAGATATATTGTTATATAGAATACTGAACATAGTCAATAGAACTACACAGATTATTATTTCATTGAAATCTTACCAATGGATATATTGTTATATAGAATACTGAACATAGTCAATAGAATTACATAGATTATTATTTCATTGAAATCTTACCAATAGATATATTGTTATATAGAATACTGAACATAGTCAATAGAATTACATAGATTATTATTCATTGAAATCTTACCAATGGATATATTGTTATATAGAATACTGAACATAGTCAATAGAATTACATAGATTATTATTTCATTGAAATCTTACCAATAGATATATTGTTATATAGAATACTGAACATAGTTAATAGAATTACATAGATTATTATTTTATTGAAATCTTACAAATGGATATATTGTTATATAGAATACTAAACATAGTCAACAGAATTACTATTATTTCATTGAAATCTTATCAATAGATATATTGTTCAAAATCCTGATTAATAGAAATGACAGAATATAAATTATGTTGTCTCCGTCTCTGTATATAGTCTCTCGAAGTGCTACAGCAGGCGTTATTGTATATATGTGAATGTAAATATGTATATAGTTTCTACATTTTATTTTCTGCACCTCAAATTTATTTATTTATTTCTCTATTATTTTTCATTAATAGGTTGCTGTTAATACTTGCTGGTAATATTGAGTTGAATCCTGGCCCATCTCAAAATATTTCTTTCGTACATCTGAATGTAAGGAGTATTAAAAAACAGAAGACAAGAAGAGATATAATATTTGCCGAATTTTCTGAGAAATTTGATTTCATCTTACTAACTGAGACATGGCTTGACAAAACCATATCTTCTAACACCCTTTCTATCCCAGGTTTCTTTGCACCCATTAGGAAAGACAGGACCGACGGAAGGGGTGGTGGGGTTGCTCTTTTTATCAGAAATACTTTATTAAACGAAGAAAAGATCTGGAAACCGACAATACAGAGGCCGTATGGATTGAAACTAAATTTAATAAAATAAAACTTTTAATTGGCACATTTTACAGACCACCAAATTCCAGAAATTCAATCAATAATTCCATATTAAATTCGATTTCACTTGCAGCATCTGACCAAATTGATAGAATATTCATTTTTGGCGACTTTAACATTGACTTTTTTACTATAAACGATTCTTTCCTCCACACATCAATAAACTTATTTGACATGAAACAAATTATAAACGAACCAACGCGCATTGACACAAAATCAAACACCCAAACATTAATTGACTTGATAATAACAAATTGCCCAGGCTTGGTGCTTGAATCGGGTTGTCTTGATAGAATTTGTGGTGACCACCGGCCTGTGTATTGTCGTTTACATTTATTGAAACCAAAATTATCATCCTTCAAAAGACTGATTTGGGACTACAGAAACTTTGACGATAACACTATAGGACTGCGACATGACGTACTGGGTACAAGTTGGGATACCATTGTAGACAGGAATAATATTGATCTATCAGTTGTATCCTTTACAGGTGAGTTGATGAAGATAGCCAAGAGAAATATTCCAAACAAATTTGTAACAATTAGACCAAGAGATAAACTTTGGATGAACAATGCGATTAGAGTCATGAGTAGAAAAAAGAACAAAATTCATCAATAGGCGGTCAGAACGAATTCTGACAAAGATTGGGAAGATTTAAGATTAATCAGGAACAGGTACATCAAACTTATTAGAACAAGCAAAAAGGAATACTTTGGGAAAATTGATAACAAAATTAATAATCAGAAAAATTATGGATCCAAAGATTGGTGGCAACTCGACAACTCATATGTAAAGGATCAAAATATCTCAAAATCTGAAATTCCTCCACTTGTCTGCAATGGTGTCGTGGCTTGTACTGCCTTGGAAAAAGCTGACTGTTTGAATGAGTTCTTTATTAACCAATCACAATTAGATACAATGAATGCACAACTGTCTGACCTTCCACGGTGCCAAAATTCACTCACTCAAATAGTACTAACACCTCAGGAAGTTAGAGATATGCTCCTAAATATCAACATATCAAAAGCATCAGGACCAGATGAAATAAGCGGAAAATTATTAAAAGCAGTTTCAAACGAAATATCTATTCCACTATGTAACCTCTTTAACCTTTCTTTAGAAGTTCAAAAAGTACCCGTTCTTTGGAAATCAGCAAACGTGACAGCTATTTACAAAAAAGGCGATCCTTCTGAATGCAGTAACTATAGGCCTGTGTCTTTACTTAGTATCATAATCAAAGTTTTTGAGAAATGTATCTACAAGCATGTCTTTAACTTCCTGAAGGCTAACATTATAATAACTAACATGCAAAGTGGTTTTCTGCACGGCGATTCAACTGTCTTTCAACTAATAGATCTTGCGCACTTCTTTTGTCAAGCCATCGATCAAGGTTCATACACAAGGGCGGTGTTCTGCGACATAAGCAAGGCTTTTGACAGAGTCTGGCATGACGGACTCTGTCATAAGCTAGGTGCAGCTGGAATAAGAGGAGACTTACTAAATTGGTTTATAAATTATCTATCTGATAGAAAGCAAAAAGTTGTTATAAGTGGAGTCTCATCTTGTGCCAGAACTGTACCAGCTGGTGTTCCGCAGGGCTCCGTCCTTGGTCCCTTATTATTTCTGATTTATATAAATGATATTGTTAACAACATAAGATCGATCATAAGACTATTTGCGGATGACACAAGCCTGTACCTCAAAATTGATGACCCAACAGCGAGTGCGATTGTCCTAAATGAAGATCTAGAAAGAATAAGTACCTGGGCGAAGACGTGGCTGGTGTCCTTCAACCCGCTGAAAACTGAAACACTAGCACTTTCTACTAAACAAACTCCTGTTCTGCCTACACTAAAATTAGACGACGTGCCTATCAAAGAAGTGGATTTTCATAAACATTTAGGTCTTATTTTTCAAATAAAATGTCAATGGGATAAGCATATAAATGAGATTTTAACAAAAACTGGAAGGGCTGTTAACTGTCTTAGATCACTAAAATATCGTCTTAATAGGAAATCATTGCAGACTATGTATTTTTCATTTATTTTACCTATTTTCGATTATTGTGACGTAATATGGGATGGGTGCACTGCAAAACTAAAAGATTTGTTAGAAAACCTCCAATTAGACGCACTCAGGACTATATGTGGGGCTGTTAGGGGTACCAGTCACAGGTTATTATATCAAGAAACGGGTGTAGTAACGCTACAAGAAAGACGACACCGCCATAAACTAATCATGATGTACAAAATTTATTACAATCTTACTCCGAATTACCTTACTGATCTGATACAAATAACTGATACACCATACAACTTGAGAAATACCAACAACTTGAAACAATATAAATGTAGAACTGAGCTTTTTTATAGATCATTCATACCGTCTGGAATTAGAGACTGGAATAACCTTTCTGGTGACTTAAAAATTCTTCCTTCAATAAATTCTTTTAAAGCAGCTCTTAAATCTAATGACATCCTGATACCCACATCATATTCATTTGGCTCTCGAAAAAATCAAATTTTGCATGCTCGCCTTCGTCTTTCTTGTAGCGACCTAAATGGACATAGATTCCTTCGACACATTTCGGACAATCCAACCTGCTCTTGTGGTCACTCTTTCGAAAATCCTGAACACTTCTTACTATATTGTCCCATACATTCAGATGTACGAAAAACTACTCTCGACCGCTTAAAACCTACCGACCTATCCATAAACATACTTCTTTTTGGAACAGCTTGCCAACAATCAACTTTAACCATATTTGAACAAGTGCATAATTTTATCGAACGCAGTAAAAGGTTCTGAACAACTCTAACACTCAATATCACCAGCAAAGAGGTGTAGATAGCTATGTATAAATGTTTAAATGTTTACAATGTTGTTTTCATTATCTTAATTTATTATTATTCGATTTTTGTATATTAAAATATGTACATTGTTTAGGGAAAGGGGTGATATAGGCGAAAGCCTGTTCCCCAATCCTTTTCATTATTATGAATAAAATATTGAATTGGAGAACAAAGGCAGACGCTTTTCCAAGAACAAGGGCAATAACTCATATTCAATATTTTTCGATTGATCTGATTTTCAATAGGGTTCCTTGGGTTATATCAAATACTCACACAAAGTTTCGTCAAAATCCATCAAGAAATTAATTTGGGCGTAAAAACTGCTATAAATTTTCATATCTGAAAGGCAAAGTGCTCAACAAAATTTTAAATTGTGATCCAATTTCGTCCCATAAAGCAAAAAACTGCTACACAAATACATAAGATTAATCCGGACCCTGAAATGTGATGTTGAGTGTTAACAAGGGACAACAATGATACACCAAGGAAAATTTATTTTGTTTAAAAAAAAAAAAAAAAAACTCTGTTTGTTTCATTTCTATAGCACAGTCAGTAGGTTCCAGTTGTTATCCTTGTAAAATGTTGTTGCTTGGTTCTTGGAAAATAAAAATTTATTTTTATACGCCCACATGAAATGGGGGGCGTATATTGTCGTCACCCACATCCGTCCGTCCGTCCGTCCGTCCACAATTGCTCGTAAACACTCTACACGGTGTAATTCTTGACGGATTTAGATGAAACTTAATATGAGTGTTTATGATCACGCAAGGATGAACCCTATTGAAAATCAGCGAAATCGGAAAAAAATTAGTATGAGTTTGTGCCCTTGTTCTTGAATGGCTCGTAAACACTCTACAGCGTGCAATTCTTGACCGATTTTGATGAAACTTGGTGTGAGAGTATGTTATAACTATCGAAAATCAGAGAAATCGAAAAACATTTAGTATGAGTTATTGCCCTTGTTCTTGAAAACGCGTTCAATTTTAGCTTGTAACCACTCTTGAGAGAACAATTTTTAATGGATTTTAATGAAACTTGGCCTGAGTATTTGTTATCACCCAAGGATGAAGCCGATTGAAAACCAGTCAAATCGAAAAAAAATTAATATCAGTTATTGCCCTTGTTTTTGAAAACGCGTTCAATTTTTAGCTTGTAAACAATCTACAAAGCACAGTTATTGACCGATTTTGACGAAACTTGCTGAAATTGTTTAATATCACCCAAGAATGAACCATTTTGAAAATAGCAAATATCGAAATATATTTAATAGGAATTATTGCCCTTGTTCTATAAAATATGTTGGATTTTTGCCTTGTAAACACTCTACAAGTCACAATTCTTGAGCGATTTTGACATAACTTGGCATGAGTATTTCTAATCACCTAAGGATGAACCCTATTGAAATTCAGTTAAATCGAAAAATATTTAGTATCAGCTATTGCCCTTGTGTTTAAAACCACGTTCAATTTTAGCTTGTAAGCACTCTAGAAAGAACAATTCTTAATGGATTTTGATAAAACTTGGCTTGAGTATTTGTTTTTATATGCCAACATGAAATGGGGGGGGGGGGGGGTATATTGTCGTCACCCATATCTGTCCGTTGGTCAGTCCGTCCGTGGGTCCGTCCGTGAGTCCGTCCGTCCACAATTGCTCGTAAACACTCTACAAGGTTTAATTCTTGACGGATTTAGTTGAAACTTAAAATGAGTGATTATGATCACGCAAGGATGAACCCTATTGAAAATCAGCGAAATTGGAAAAAATTTAGTATGGGTTCGTGCCCTTGTTCTTGAATGGCTCGTAAACACTCTACAATGTGCAATTCTTGACCGATTTTGATGAAACTTGGTGTGAGAGTATGTTATAACTCAAGGATAAACCCTATGGGAAATCAGCGAAATCGAAAAACATTAGTATGAGTTATTGCCCTTGTTCTTGAAAACGCATTTAATTTTAGCTTGTAAACACTCTTGAGAGAACAATTTTTAATGGATTTTAATGAAACTTGGCCTGAGTATTTGTTATCACCCAAGGATGAAGCCTATTGAAAACAAGCCAAATCGAAAAAAAATTAATATCAGTTATTGCCCTTGTTTTTGAAAACGCGTTCAATTTTTAGCTTGTAAACACTCTACAAAGCACAGTTATTGACCGATTTTGACGAAACTTGCTGAAATTGTTTAATATCACCCAAGAATGAACTCTTTTGAAAATGGCACATATCGAAATATATTTAATAGGAATTATTGCCCTTGTTCTATAAAATGTGTTGGAATTTAGCCTTGTAAACACTCTACAAGTCACAATTCTTGACCGATTTTGACATAACTTGGCATGAGTATTTCTAATCACCTAAGGATGAACCCTATTGAAATTCAGTTGAAACGAAAAATATTTAGTATCAGTTATTGCCCTTGTTTTGGAAAACGCGTTCAATTTGTGGCTTGTAAACACGCTACAAAGCACAATTATTAACCGATTTTTATACGCCCACATGAAATGGGGGGCGTATATTGTCGTCACCCACATCCGTCCGTCCGTCCGTCCGTCGGTCCGTCCGTCCACAATTGCTCGTAAACACTCTACACGGTGTAATTCTTGACGGATTTAGATGAAACTTAATATGAGTGTTTATGATCACGCAAGGATGAACCCTATTGAAAATCAGCGAAATCGGAAAAAAATTAGTATGAGTTTGTGCCCTTGTTTTTGAATGGCTCGTAAACACTCTACAAAGTGCAATTCTTGACCGATTTTGATGAAACTTGGTGTGAGAGTATGTTATAACTCAAGGATAAACCCTATCGAAAATCAGCGAAATCGAAAAACATTTAGTATGAGTTATTGTCCTTGTTCTTGAAAACGCGTTCAATTTTAGCTTGTAAACACTCTTGAGAGAACAATTTTGAATGGATTTTAATGAAACTTGGCCTGAGTATTTGTTATCACCCAAGGATGAAGCCTATTGAAAACTAGTCAAATCGAAAAAAAATTAATATCAGTTATTGCCCTTGTTTTTGAAAACGCGTTCAATTTTTAGCTTGTAAACACTCTACAAAGCACAGTTATTTGACGAAACTTGCTGAAATTGTTTAATATCACCCAAGAATGAACCCTTTTGAAAATAGCACATATCGAAATATATTTAATAGGAATTATTTCCCTTGTTCTATAAAATGTGTTGGATTTTTGCCTTGTAAACACTCTACAAGTCACAATTCTTGAGCGATTTTGACATAACTTGGCATGAGTATTTCTAATCACTTAAGGATGAACCCTATTGAAATTCAGTTAAATCGAAAAATATTTAGTATCAGTTATTGCCCTTGTGTTTGAAAACGCGTTCAATTTTAGCTTGTAAGAACTCTAGAAAGAACAATTCTTAATGGATTTTGATAAAACTTGGCTTGAGTATTTGTTTTTACCCAAGGATGAACCTTATTGAAAATCAAATAAATCGAAATATATTTAGTTTCAGTTATTGCCCTTGTGTTTGAAAACGGGTTTAACTTTTTGGCTAATAAACACTCTAGAAGGTACAATTCATGACCAATGTTGACAAAACTCACTAAAATTGTTGGATATCGCAAGGGATGAGCCTAATTGAAAATTAAAAATATCAAAATATATCTAATATGAATTATTGCCCTTGTTCTTTTAAACGCGTTCGATTTTTGTCTCGTAAACACTCTACATGACACAATTCTTGATGGATTTCGATGAAACTTGGTGTGAGAGAGTGTTATAACTCAAGGATGAACCCTATTGAAAATCAGCAAAATCGAAAAATTTTTTAGTATGAGTTACTGCCCTTGTTCTTGAAAACGCATTCAATTTTAGCTTGTAAGCACTCAAGAAAGAACTATTCTTAATGGATTTTTATTAACTTTGGCTTGAGTATTTGTTTTTACCCAAGGATGAACCCTATTATAAATCAAATAAATAGAAATATATTTAGTGTCAGTTATAGCCCTTGTTCTTGAAAACGCGTTCAATTTTAGCTTGTAAACACTCTAGAAAGAACAATTTTTAATGGATTTTGATGTAACTTGGCTGGAGTATTTGTTGTCTCCCAAGGATGAACCCTATTGAAAATCGAAAAATATTTAGTACAAGTTATTGACCTTGTTTTTGAAAACGCGTTCAATTTAACTCGTAAACACTCTAGAAAGAACAATTTTGAATGGATTTTGATGAAACTTGGCTTTAGTATTTGTTTTCTCACAAGGATAAACCCTATTGAAAATCAGATAAATCGAAAAATATTTAGTGTCAGTTATTGCGCCTGTTTTCAAAAACGCTTTCAACTTTTGGCTTGTGAACACTCTAAACATTCCTTTTTGACAAAACTCGCTGAAATTGTTTAATATCAACCAAGGATGAGCCTTATTAAGAATTAAAAATATCAAAATATTATTAAGGGTGAACCCTATTGCAAATCATAAAAATACCGAAAAGTATTTAATGAGTTGTTATTAGGTACAATTCTTGACAGTTTTTTAATGAAACTAGAGACCCTAGAAAAAAATAGGTTGGTAGGTTGAATAATTCATTCCACTTATTGTAACCTTACTGAAAAGTTTTTATTTGAAATAAATGCTGCCAGTGGGCGTATATTACCTTGCCTGGCAAGCTATCTTATCTCAATTAGGTAAACTGATCACTTATGTATGGTCACAAAGTAACTTAAGAAATTTGGACATAAAGTCGAAATAATTTGGTCTCAAAGTTAATTGATCACAGTAATTTGGTCATGAAGTAAATTGATCACAGCGATATGGTCACAAAGGTAATTTGTCACAAGGTAAATTGATCACAGCAATTTGAACATAAGATCAATAAGTATGTTGATCACAATAATTTGGTTACAAAGATAATTGACTAGAACTGTGAACAGTTCCGAGAGTGGCAAACAGCCTCTATGGGTTCAAAAAATATCTAGGCAAAGTTTTATTATGTAATATTGTTACACCACAGTTTAAAGTTAATTGCATATTAATGAGAAAGTTTTTAAGGTTCCATCATAAAAATATTTAAGGTCAGAATTGTCAATAATATTTATTTTTGTGAATAAAACAAGAGGTTGAAATGTATCTACTATATCAAACATAGATAGATGTTGTTAGGTTAAAATAAAAACTACATAATCAGATATCAACTTGTTCATTGTTGTATAACCCATTTAATATTTAGCAATTGCAATTTCTGTTTACAAAATATTTTTAGGTTGTCGAAATGCGTTCATAGATGTAAGCAATTTTAGTTTAAGTATTGTTGTTGTTAACTATTCTTGTTAATGATTTTTTTAATGGTCCGATTGATCGCGGCTCTTGCTCAAAGTCGACTTTTCATTATTTATTATTTGAATACTCATTTGGAGGCACGATTCAAATATTTTCTTTCCCACCCTCCTCTCCCGATTTTGTTTGCGTTAGTATGTATTCGAATGGTTTGAGCAAGGATATTGTTGAAAAAATAATCTGAATCCAATTATTGATTTGTAGTAATTGTATATAGTTAAGTTAAATCCTGTGGTTATTTAATTACTAGTACTTATTTTTCTGAATTGCAAATCTTAC
>CM060203.1:59063-77359 GCA_030562195.1 Nipponacmea schrenckii | reverse complement strand
CAAATACATTGAGGTTTTCAAATCTGAAAATCCGGTCAAAATCGAAGTGGAAATAAACTTGCTGAAGCAAAAAAACTTCAACTTCAGGTTCTCACTTCCGGTCAGAGATAGAACTTCCGGTTTTGTTTTATTCGATAATAGAAATCATTATCATTCTGTAGATTTAGAATTTCTGTACCTTTTACCAGTTTGTCTGCAAACTCATCCAAGAATCGCAAAAAAAAAAAAAAAAAAAAAAATAATCCGAACGATTACAATACGTTTTCGCCAAAGTCGAAATACGTAATAATCCGAACGATTACAATACGTTTTCGCCAAAGTCGAAATACGTAACTAGAACTGTGAACAGTTCCGAGAGTGGCAAACAACCTCTATGGGTTCAAAAAATATACGCGAAGTTCTACTATGTAATATTGTTACACCACAGTTGAAAGTTAATTGCATATTAATGAGAACGTTGTTAAGGTTCTATCAAAAAATATTTAAGGTCAGAATTGTCAATAATATTTATTTTTGTGAATAAAACAAGAGGTTGAAATTTATCTACTATATCAACCATGGATAGATGTTGTTAGGTTAAAATAAAAACTACATAATCAGATATCAACTTGTTCATTGTTGTATAACCCAGTTAATGATATAAACATGATCAATAAGTGTACCACCTTCGGTAGTGAAATGCTGGACAAGTTGTTGGAAGCCAAATGTTTTAAAACAATTCTCTATAGACAAATGTCCTTCCAATATGTTTTGATTGAAATATCCCATGATAATATAATCTGAACCAGATTCTTCTATTTCAACCAGTAACTTTTGTAACATTGGTAGAAACAAATCTTATCTATAAACAGGAGGCCTGTAGATCAACATAACGTTAAGATTTTTTTCCTGGATATTAAAGGCAATATGATCTATATTTAGAACTCCTAATTTCAAAATAGTATAATTCAGGTTTTCTTTCAGATATAGACCTACTCCGCCATGATCCTTTTGTTTTAAAAATTCAAAATCTTTATTGGTAGAATAGCTATTGCTTCGAGGATTATGATGAAAACGAAAACCATTTAACTTTAGTTTTGCCGGTGTTATAGAATTATTTAGCCATGTCTCTGTTAAACAAATAATATTTCCTCCTAAAATTTTTGTGTGGTTTTGAAGATCCTTTATATGAATATTTAAACCTTGAACATTATGGAGAAATATATTTGTATCGGTTGGTTGGCTTTTTATACGCCCAAAATGTATTTTGGTCGTATATTGTGATCACCCCTGTCTGTCTGTCTATCTGTGTGTGTGTGTGTGTGTGTGTGTGTGTGTGTGTGTGTCTGTGTGTCTGTTCATATTTTTCTTGTACTCACTCTACAGTCTACAATTCACAATGGATCTTTTTGATTTTTGTTATATGGGTTAATAACATTACAAAGAGGATCCCTATTGATTTTGGTGCTGATCGGACAATTTTTGGTCGAGATATAGTATAAAACTTCAGGGTAACAGTCTTGTACTTATTTTCCAGCCGACATATTGACAATTCGACAGACCTCCCCTTTTTGACGTCACAACCAATCCGAACGCGTGAATTCAATAAACCCGCGAATTGTAGTCTCTGTCACCCAGACTAATTACTATTACATAGATATCAGAAGGACTGGATTGTCGAGTCTAAAATTTAATAAATTATGTCGATCTTGTCACTTCTACAGCTTAAATTTCTTTCTTTTTATATTTCACGAAGGTTTGTGTTTGTGTTATTATATTATCAAAGTATGCAGTGCATTCGTCAAACAATGTTATTATGACATGTAAAATAGTGAGAATCAATATCTTGACGACAGTCTTATCGACTGACTTTCCAAAGAAAATCTCCGATTAAGTAGGTCAAATTCTGAAATGGATGTCCTACCCTACATTATGTTGGAGGGCCATATCCTCGTATCGACAAAATATTTAAAAACCGGTAGGCCTAATAAAGGTTTTATCTTACTAGAATTTATTTGATTCGTCCCGATATCAATAGCCTAAATTAGATATCGCTTGTAAACGTTGGCTTTATTAGACCTAAGTTTTATTTAGTTTTAACTTCAGAACACTTGACATCTGCCGACGACCGGCTTGAAATTGTGAATGTATCTTTTATAATAGAAGCAAACCTTTTGTGAAAGTCGTGCATCAATTAATAATTCCTGCGATAAATTTCCTGGTAAACTAGCATGACTTACTGCTAATCGCCATCATGTTATTTCTGTAACATTTGTTAGATATGGTGTCATTAAAATATTTGGCATGTGGGTTATTGGGGACTTAAAGTTGATCTGATCTGATTTTTGTGTTGTAGGATACTTTTTACCGAGATATATAGTTAAACGTAGAAAAATCTTTAACATATGTATCTGTAGTATGGCTGCCATTTGGGCGTATTTCAATGCATTGCATTGCTATCTTTTTTTTTCTGGTTGTAAAAATTTATCCATTGCCTTTATTGCTTGTTCGATTTTTTCATCACAATATATGTTTTTTTCCGAAAAACCTTGTATTGTAAGACCTTTTAATGTTTTCACCCTGCTCAAAGCAACGTTTGCTTGACCAGCTTGAAATATTTTTTCCAGTGATATAACACCTCTATCAAGACTAAGACCTTGCACCTTATGAATTGTAACTGCATAAGCTAGGCGCAAAGGAAATTGACGTTGCACATCGCCCTTGTAGTTAACATGGGGACTTTCATATCGCTCTAATGCGATACTACCTTTTGGTACATTTGGTGGAAGTTGCACACTTTGTGTATTATTTGCAATTTTTAAATTATCAATTAGTACAAATATTTGGGTATTCAGATTGTATGAACTTTACTGTACCGAGCATCAATTTGCGCCATTCCAATTTCAATTCCAACTTCTGTGGCTCTTGCAATTCTACTAAATCTAACGTCTTTTATGACTTCACCGACTGGGGCTCAACAGGAAGCTACTATTGATATCTGTGCAGATCCCAACCGGGTTTTTAAAAAACCGGAAGCTCTCATGCAATAAACGGAAGTGGTAGAAAAATTTTTATGATGCGGTTTTAAAATTCATGGTCATTGAAGGTCAAGGTCATTTGATATAGCCTTGTGAATTTTCAAAAAACTAAAACAGGTACCCAAAAAATTGTTGTCGATCATAATAGGCGTATGTGTAGATAGCTTAGGTCAAGAACATTCTACTTGAAAAAATTCAGGGTCATTGAAGGTCAAGGTCATTAAAAAAAATTAAATTTGAAAATCAAAATTCTGTTCCCAACAAGTTTTAGATAAAGTAACAAGGTTTCGAAAAACACCAAAATCGGACAAATCGAATAAAAATTAGCGGACTTATTAAAATTTTGATGAATGTTACCGTTCTGGGATGACACATAAAGTATCACTTCCGGTTTGGATTTTTTATTTTAAGAGGGTTCTAATTATGCATGATAGTATATATGTATAGCTTTTGTACTGATTTCTTACATACACCGGAAGCTGGGTGACCCAACACGGTTCTAAAAAAACGGAAGTTCTCATGCAAGAACCGGAAGTGGTAGAAATTTTTTTATGATTATATTCTGTAATTTTCAAAACGATCGGATAATAAGCATCAAAGGTATGCAATTATTCAATTATTATTATGCAATTACTAACTACTGATGCGTAAAATTTTTAGTTTTATATATTCATTTTCTATTCCAGTACGTATCTTATCGTATTTTTCAAACCAAATTTCTATGCTATTTTCGAGTTGGGCTAGGGAGCTTCCCGAAAAAAAAAAAAAAGTCTAATGAAAACAAAGAGTGGCAAATTTCTAATTTGCCACTCAAAAAATAATCCGAACGAAAACAAAGCGTGACAAATTTTATTTGCCACGCAATGAAATTAGCAGTTTTAATTTTAGTCCTTTTCAAACGAAAATTTCTGAAATTTTTCCAGAACAACCACCTGGCTTTGTTTACATCTAGAGATAGCCTTGACCTTCAGCTCTATTATGGTGAGGTGCATTTGTTGCTGCGATCGGAAGTTTGTTCTTAAATAGGATTTTAGTAAGAAAACAACTCGTGTCGCATATCTGCGCCCGTGGCGTTGAGCTGGCAGGCACATATATGAGCCCGTGGCGTTTGAAGAGCTAAATTGACCATTTTACGATGGATGAGGATAAGCACTTTTTAAAAATTGAATAAAACTTCATTATGAATTTGAATAAAAGTCAGTGAAAAAAGCTCTTGTAGTATGACAAAAGTTACTTTTGAATGGTTAATTTACTGAAAGCTCTTGTCAAAACCTCCCTGATAACTTGTCTGTCATACCATGATTAATCACGAAATATAAACTTCTGTAACTTTTTCTAGAAATCTTGTTGAAAACCTCCAATATGTCATATGAAAGGCTGGCAAATACTTTGTTGCTGTACAAAAATAGCATGACTAGTCCAAATTTGTATACAATCATTAGCATAAAATGATTTACTGGACTAAGTAATTCTTTTTGATGAAATTTGGTACAATCACATTTTTTAAATTTTCTATAACTGGTTTTTATACGCCCTCACATGAAATGTAGGGCGTATATTGTGATCAACTTTCTGTCTGTCTGTCGTCTGTTCACATTTGCTTGTGCTCACTCTACAGACTACAGTTTTGATTGGATTTTAATAATTTTTGGTATGTGAGTTCATGGCATCACAAAGAGGAACTGTATTGATTTTGGTGATGATCGGATAATTTTTAGCGGAGATACAGTGTCCGACTTAGCGCGATTTCGGAAAAATGCGAGTAACTTTGCTTGTGCTCACTCTACAGACTACAGTTTTGATTGGATTTTAATAATTTTTGGTATGTGAGTTCATGGCATCACAAAGAGGAACTGTATTGATTTTGGTGATGATCGGATAATTTTTAGCAAAGATACAGTGTCCGACTTAGCGCGATTTCGGAAAAATGCGAGTAACTTTGCTTGTGCTCACTCTACAGACTACAGTTTTGAATGGATTTTAATAATTTTTGGTATGTGAGTTCATGGCATCACAAAGAAAAATTGTATTGATTTTGGTGATGATCGCATAATTTTTAGCAGAAATACAGTGTCCGACTTAGCGGAATTTCGCAAAAATGAGAATAGCTGTCTTGTGCTCACTCTACAAACTACAGTTTTCATTGCATTCAAGTACTCTACTAAAGTGACAATTTTGATTCATATTTAGTCTGATTTCATGGTACACCTATGAATTTTTGCCCATTATCTGATAAAACGGAACATGAATTTTTGCCCATCATCTGATAAGCCTGAGGAGGGCGTATCTGTATGCTTTGCGTGCCTATGTTTGAAATTGTACCCTTTAGGAACTCAAAAGGGACAAAGGTTTTTATACGCCCACACGTAACTAAAGGGCATATATTGTAATCAACCCTGTCCAGTCAGTCCGTCGGTCCGTCCATCCGATCACATTAACCTCATGCTCACTCTACAGGCTACAATTCTAGACAGATTCTTTTGATTTTTATTTTGTGGGTCATTGTCATTATGAAGATGAAATATCGTGTCTGACTTAGCGTTTTTCACTTCATTACCTATAGGGTGCAACTCGTGCGTACTCTACACACTACAATTCTTAATGGATTCTTTTGATTATTAGTTTATGGGTCAGTGTCACTATGAAGTTGATCCCTATTGATTTTCGTGATGATCGGATAAGTTTTCACCGAAATATCGCGTCTGACTTAGCTTTTTTCACTTCATTAGCTATAGGGTGAAATTCATGCTCACTTTACACCTTACAATTCTTTATGGATTCTTTTGATTTTTATTTTGTGGGTCAGTGTCACTATGAAGATGATCCCTATTGATTTTCTTGATGATCAGATAATTTTTCAGTGAAATATCGTGTTTGACTTAGCTTTTTTCACTCTGTAACCTATAGGTTGCAACTCGTGCTCACTTTACAGGGTACAATTCTCTATGTATTCTTTTGATTGTTTTATGTGTGTCAATATCATTTTGAAGAGGTGCACTATTAAATTTAATGATGATCAGATAATTTTTTAAGCCTAGGTTTATTCATAATCAATGCTGCCAGTTGGCGTATATTACCTTGCCTGGCAAGCTATCTTTATCTGATTTAAGTGAACATATAGTGTTATCATATATACTGATGATTTTTGAATTTTTATTATACGCCCACATATAATGTGGACGTATATTGCGGTTGACCCTGTCCATCCGGACGTTTGTCCGTCCGTCAGTCCGTCCACAATTGCTTGTGGCCACAATAGAGACCACAGTTTTCATCGGATTACAATGAAACTTTGGTATGTGTCTCTGTCATCATAAAATCTCGGTTCCTTTCGAAAACCAGCTTTCTGACTTTTACTGTTGGTGAGTTATGCCCCCTTTTTTATCGAAAATTCGTCAAATTCAGCTTGTGGGCGCAATACAGGCCACAATTTTTGTCCAATATTTTCGAACTTGGTATGTGTGTCTATCATCATATAATCTTGGTTCCTTTCGAAAACCAGCTTTCTGACTTTTACGGTTGGTGAGTAATGCCCTCTTTTTTTAGCGAAACTTCGTCAAAATTCAGCTTATGGATGCGATACAGGCCACAATTTTTTTCTGATCTTTTTGAATCTTGGTAGGTGTCTTTGTCATCATAAAATCTCGGTTCCTTTCGAAAATCAGCTTTCTGACTTTTACGGTTGGTGAGTTATGCCCCCTTTCTTAGTGAGAATTCTTCAAATTCAGCTTGTGGGTGTGATAAGGCTACAATGTTTATCCAAACATTTTTATATGCCCACATATAATGTGGACGTATATTCCAGTTGACCCTGTCTATCCGGACGTCCGTCCGTCTACAATTGCTTGTGGCCACAATAGAGACCACAGTTTTCATTGGATTTCAATGAAACTTGGTATGCTTGTTCATATTGATGAGATCTTGGATGGGTTCGAATTTCATGAAATTTCGATCATTGGTTCCTGGCTTTCTGACTTTTTTGCTGTTGGTGTTTTGCTCACCAATAAAAATTTGCTGCTGGTGGGCGTATAGCCTTTCGGGCGTCCACTCGTTAGTAATTGGCGATATCTTAAAAATTATTAGGCGTGAGAGCAGTGTAAATGGATAATTTGATATATTTGGGGTTATTGCTGTTGACTGTAAAATTCAGCTTCAACAACTGACAAAAAATTCTCACAATAAATGCATTCAAAGGCAAATGCACTGGTATGGTGAAATTACCATATATTATAGCTTAACCTCCGGCGCTCATAATTCCAATACTTGATTACATCTGTTTGTATTTTATAGGCAAAATGAAGTGTTTAAGTTGTTTGTATGAGCAGGATAAACCATTTAAATTTTGTCCAGAATGTGGTGCCAAAACTTTGGAACTATCTCTGCCTCATGCACATGTTGAACTAGGAAAGATTGATTCAGATACAGTTTCAGGTACAGTATATAATTTGATTTAAGTATTTTTTATCTAGACAACTAGAAATTTTGGTTCTAGTTTTTATACGCCCACAAATTTATTTATAGGGTGAAACTCTACAGGCTACAATTCTCTATGGATTCTTTTGATTGTTTTATGTGTGTCGATTTCATTATGAAGATGTGCACTATTAAATTTTGTGATGATCCGATAATTTTTTTTCAGAGACATCGCTTAAAGCTTCAATATCAAAGTCACTTTCGAGTTCATAAGTTAGTGCTCACTCTACAGGCTACAATTCTTCATGGATTATTTTCATTTCTAGTTGCCTTGATGGTCCGTCTGATTATTCTTTTAAGTCTTTTTATACGCCCACATGAAATGGGGGGCGTATATTGTCGTCACCCACATCCGTCCGTCCGTCCGTCCGTCCGTCCACAATTGCTCGTAAACACTCTACACCTTGTAATTCTTGACGGATTTAGATGAAACTTAATATGAGTGTTTATGATCACGCAAGGATGAACCCTATTGAAAATCAGCGAAATCGGAAAAAAATTAGTATGAGTTCGTGCCCTTGTTCTTGAATAGCTCGTAAACACTCTACAACGTGCAATTCTTGACCGATTTTGATGAAACTTGGTGTGAGAGTATGTTATAACTCAAGGATAAACCCTATCGAAAATCAGCGAAATCGAAAAACATTTAGTATGAGTTATTGCCCTTGTTCTTGAAAACGCGTTCAATTTTAGCTTGTAAACATTCTTGAGAGAACAATTTTTAATGAATTTTAATGAAACTTGGCCTGAGTATTTGTTATCACCCAAGGATGAAGCCTATTGAAAACCAGTCAAATCGAAAAAAAATTAATATCAGTTATTGCCCTTGTTTTTGAAAACACGTTCAATTTTTAGCTTGTAAACACTCTACAAAACACAGTTATTGACCGATTTTGACGAAACTTGCTGAAATTGTTTAATATCACCCAAGAATGAACCCTTTTGAAAATAGCACATATCGAAATATATTTAATAGGAATTATTGCCTTTGTTCTATAAAATGTGTTGGATTTTTGCCTTGTAAACACTCTACAAGTCACAATTCTTGAGCGATTTTGACATAACTTGGCATGAGTATTTGTAATCACCTAAGGATGAACCCTATTGAAATTCAGTTAAATCGAAAAATATCTTATTGAAAATCAAATAAATCGAAATATATTTAGTGTCAGTTATTGCCCTTGTGTTTGAAAACAGGTTTAACTTTTTAATAAATACTCTAGAAGGTACAATTCATGACCAATGTTGACAAAACTCACTGAAATTGTTGGATATCGCAAGGGATGAGCCTAATTGAAAATTAAAATTATCAAAATATATCTAATATGGATTATTGCCCTTGTTCTTTTAAACGCGTTCGATTTTTGTCTCGTAAACACTCTACATGGCACAATTCTTGATGGATTTCGATGAAACTTGGTGTGAGAGTGTGTTATAACTCAAGGATGAACCCTATTGAAAAGCGAAATCGAAAATTTTTTTAGTATGAGTTACTGCCCTTGTTCTTGAAAACGCATTCAATTTTAGCTTGTAAACACTGTAGAAAGAACTATTCTTAATGGTTTTGATTAACTTTGGCTTGAGTATTTGTTTTTACCCAAGGATGAACCCTATTATAAATTAAATAAATAGAAATATATTTAGTGTCAGTTATAGCCCTTGTTCTTGAAAACGCGTTCAATTTTAGCTTGTAAACACTCTAGAAAGAACAATTTTTAATGGATTTTGATGTAACTTGGCTGGAGTATTTGTTGTCTCCCAAGGATGAACCTTATTGAAAATCGAAAAATATTTAGTACAAGTTATTGCCCTTGTTTTTGAAAACGCGTTCAATTTAACTCGTAAACACTATTTTGAATCGATTTTGATGAAGCTTGGCTTTAGTATTTGTTTTCTCACAAGGATAAACCCTATTGAAAATCAGATAAATCGAAAAATATTTAGTGTCAGTTATTGGGCCTGTTTTCAAAATCGCTTTCAACTTTTGGCTTGTGAACACTCTAAACATTCATTTTTGACAAAACTCGCTGAAATTGTTTAATATCAACCAAGAATGAGCCTTATTAAGAATTAAAAATATCAAAATATTATTAAGGGTGAACCCTATTGCAAATCATAAAAATACCGAAAAATATTTAATGAGTTGAGTTAGGTACAATTCTTGACAGTTTTTAATGAAACTAGAGACCCTAGAAAAAAATATATGGTGGAAGGTTGAATATTTCATTCCACTTTTGTAACCTTACTGAAAAGTTTTTATTTGAAATAAATGCTGCCAGTGGGCGTATATTACCTTGCCTGGCAAGCTATCTTTATTGCATGTTGTGCAGATCAATATGCAAAACTACCTACAGCTAAGTCTTCACGTAATCTTGGAACAATGATTGTTCGCTAAATCTGTATTTTTTTGAAAATATATGGATGATACTCCTCTTGTCACTGAATTTGTTTTCTGTAGAGTGAATACAAGCTAAATGTGATATTGCATCAAACTCTCATATCGATTTTGTTTTACTGTTCACATTTAGCTAACTAATTAGCTGCTGGTGGGGGTATTCACTTGCAAGGCTTTCTGCAAGCCTATGTTTATTTTGTGGGTCAGTGTCATTATGAAGATGATCCCTATTGATTTTCGTGATGACCCAATAATTTTTCACAGAAATATTGTGTCTGACTTCGCTTTTTTCACTCCATTAGCTATAAATGAATTCTCTTGATTTTTATACGCCCACCAATATATTGGGGGCGTATATTGTAATCGCCCCGTCCGTCCGTCGGTCTGTCGGTCTGTTCACATTTATCTTGTGCTCACTCTACAGGCTACAATTCTTTCTGCATTCTTTTGATTTTTATTTTGTGGGTCAATGTCATTATGAAGATGATCCCTATCGATTTTGGTGATGATCGGATAATTTTTCACCGAAATATTGCATCTGACTTGGTGGTTTTCACTCCATTACCCATAGGGTGCAACTCGTGCTCACTCGTGCTTTTGACATTAAAACCAGGCATAATTTTAATTCGTATAAATTTATGTATAAAATTCTGAACAACTTGTCTCCTTCCTACCTTTCAAGCCTCTTTAGCTATAAACAGACGCCTTATTCTAGCATAAATTCAAAACTTGTGGTGCAAAAACCACGAATCAATTTGATTAAACAAAGTATTAAATACAAAGGATCAATTTTATGGAATGGTCTAGACGAAAATATTAAATCAGCATCAGATTTTAAGACTTTTCGAAGGATGATTCTTGGTAATCTTTCATTAACATAAGCATACTTCCTGTTACACGGGTATTCTTTTCACCAACTATAGGATTACTTGCTGATGGCTATCTTAACAATTGTGTTTCTCCATGATTTAATGATTTAAGTAATTTATTAATTTTATTTTTCCCTTTCCCACAGGTATATCACCACCAACAATTCTATTTTGGCCTATCTTGAACCATTTTGAAAATCTAAATTACTACTGTCGGGGGATGAGTAAACATCCTTAAAGCTGGTCTTGAGCATGGACAAATCCTACCTCCCCCTCCATAGAAAATAAGAACATAAAATGGAGTAGGGTTGGGTAGCCCGCTCGCAGCACATGCACTGACGCTTTGGCAATTCTTTTTTCTTTTTTTTTCTTTTTTCTTTTTTTTTTTTTTTTATATGTATGTTTTGATGTCTGATCGTCTCATGCAGATGTACTTGTCTATCCCTTGGTTTTTGTGGTCATGTACTTGATCGCAGAATGATGAATCTGTCCATTTTATACACTTGTACTTGTGTATTTTAAAACTAATTGTACATTGAAATGATATATGGTTTTTGCTGTCATGTACTTGATCACCGGAAGATAAATCTGTCCATTATTTACACATGTAATTGTGTATTTGAAAATAAATTGTACGTTGAAATAATACGTGATTTTTTGCGGTCGTGTGCATGGCCGCGGGAACTATATATTACATCCATTTTATAAACAAATTGTAGGTTGAAAATCTGTCCATTCATGCACATGTACTTGTATATTTTTAAACAAATTGTACGTGGAGAATTGTATATTTATTTGTGGTCATGTACTTGATCGCCGGAACATAGATCTGTCCATTTGATACACATGTACTTGTGTATTTTTAGTATTTCAGACGAATTGTATATTGACATATTATGTATTTTCGATTTTATTTTCTTTTTTTTTTTTTTTTTTTTTTTTTTTTTTTTTCCAATGTATTGCCCCATGGGCTGAATGTGAGACAGGACCATGTCCTTGTGTATTGGGCCTAATTCTGACCCATGTAAAATAAAGAGTTTATTATTATTATTATTATTACTCTACAGGCTACAATTCTTTATGGACTCTTTTGATTTTTTTTTGTGGATCATTGTCATTATGAAGATGATCCCTATCGATTTTGGTGATGATCGGATAATTTTTCACCCAAATATTGCATCTTACTTAGTGGTTTTCTCGTGCTCACTCTACAGGCTACAATTCTTTATGGATTCTTTTGATTTTTATTTTGTGGGTCAATGTCATTATGCAGATGATCCCTATCGATTTTGGTGATGATCAGATAATTTTTCACCCAAATTAATGGTTTTCACTCCATTAGCTATAGGGAATAACTCATGCTCACTCTACAGGCTACAACTCTTTATGGATTCTTTTCATTTTTATTTAGTTGGTCAATGTCATTATGAAGATGATCCCTATCGATTTGGTGATGATCGGATAATTTTTCACCCAAATATTGCATCTGACTTAGCATTTTTCACTCCCATTACCTATAGGGTGCAACTTGTACTCACTCTACACGCTATAATTCTTTATGGATTCTTTTGATTTTTTTTTGTGGGTCTGTATCATTATAAAGAAAATCCCTATTGATTTTCCTGATGAATAGGTAATTTTCCACCCGAATATTGCATCTGACTGAGCACAGGCTACAATTCTTTATGAATTCTTTTGATTTTTTTTTTTTTTTTGGGGTGGGGGGGGGGGGCAGTGTCATTATAAAGATAATCCCTATTGATTTTCATGATGATCTGAAATATCATGTCAGACTTAACATGGTTACGGTGCTGGCTATATTGATTAAACTTGCTATGTTGATTAAACTACTTATAACAATTTTCGTGTGTGGATTCCCTTGATTTTTGTTTGCCCACCTGCAGTATGATCTTAAATTTTTGATCTGTCCTTTTACAATTCTTTAGATACATATGAAATTTAGGTAATAAAAAAATTCAGAAAACAAGAGGGAAGGATTTCAGATCATACATACTCCAAACAATAAACATTTGATGATTAATCAAGAAATGATTTAATGGCTAGCAGTGTGTACATGAGTGTTGATACAGTTAATATTCTCTTTCAGACTAATATTATACATACAGTAAAGGACTCAATTGGACAAAATGCTTAAAACAGAAAAAAACAACACCAAAACTAGAATTGCTTACAATTATGAACGTATTTCGAGAGCCTTACAATATTATGTTGGCTAAATTTGCAATGACCTACATCTAGAACAATATATTGAATATTATTTGACCTATTTTTCAAACTCATAAAATAATTAGGTCACACCTTCCGTAACGGTTAAAAATGGCGAAAATATGAAAATTATCAATTTTTTCTGTATTTAAGTACACTTAAATCTGAATTTTTTAAGTAGGCCAAATATTGAATATTATTTGACCTAATTTTCAAGGTCATAGATTAAGTGGGTCACACCTTCCGTAGCCGTTAAAGTGACCTAATTTTGAAAAAATCGTAATTTGAATAATTCGAAAAAAAATACGAAATTTAAAAATCGGTCTCCAAGAAAAGGTAGATAATGATCCAATGTATCTATGTGCTAAATTTCATCAAAATCTGTCTATCAATAGTGTCTGAATTTCGGCTTGAAGAATTGTAACGAAAATTCAAAATGGCGGCCGATATGGAAGCTTGACCTAATTATTTAGGTCATATCGATCACTATCGACAAGTTATTTATAAAACAGTTTTCACTTTTCACCTAGCTGTTATAGACCGAAAGTTATGTTATTACGTCATTTGAGGCTAAACCGGAAGTCGAATTATTTTTTTTCAAAATTTTCAAAATTCATAATCATATCGCCTATCAACTGGTAAATTTTCAAAATTTTACAATCTATATTAAACGAGAAATCACGGTCTGAAATTTTTGCCTATGACCCTTGAATATTGAATTGCAAATCGTGGGTAAAAGATTTAACCGAATTGCATAAAACCTATAATTGTTAGTTTACAAATACATTGAAGTTTTCAAATCTGAAAATCCGGTCGAAATCGAACTGTAAATAAACTTGCTAAAGCAAAAAAACCTCAACTTCCAGTTCTCACTTTCGGTCAGAGATAGAACTTCCGGTTTTGTTTTATTTGATAATAGAAATTATTCTAAAAATAAAAATCACAAATTTCAATCGGTTATAAAACCGGAAGTAGACATCGGACAAATGAATATATCATTGAATAGATATCATCAAGGGTAATACATCGTGTTCAGGTCACAAGGTCACCAAAGGTCAAGGTCACCAAATATGGGCCTTTGAAGTTTTGGTCATTACCAAAAAAATTAAAATTGAAATAAAAGAAAATCAAAATCAAAATTCAAAAATCGGCTCTCAAATATTATTGCGCAATCGACTCTAGTCATAAGAAAAAACTAACGGAAATTGCTTTATCCCCTGAGGCCCCATTTTGAATTTTACTAAAGTTTAACTTTTAAATATCGGTGTCTTGGTTTCTCTGACAAAGACTCTCCGCCTCCGACTATCCGACAAGCCATTTGAGGCTTGATCTTCGAGTATTGAAAAGCACGTCTAATGAAGGCTACAATAAGAAGTTGGAATGTTTTATTACATATGACGAAACGAAACTTACAATTAACAAATCTTGCTCTTTTTCAACATGAAAATATTTAGCACTGTGGTGGGTTAAACGTGAACTGTACAATTAGCGCGCCAAGTTATTATTTTTACTTGTGAGTAGAGATAATGTAGACGACTGCATTTTCGATTTTCTGTTGTTAAATCGTAAATAGGCCTATAGTCATAGGTAGCCTGTAGCAGCCTATACGTACAGTTCACGTTTAACCCACCACAGTGCTAAATATTTTCATGTTGAAAAAGAGCAAGATTTGTTTATTGTAAGTTCCCTTTCGTCATACATTATAAAAACATTTCAATTTTTTATTTTAGCCTTCATTAGAAAAACGTGCTTTTCGATTCTCGAAGATCAAGTCTCAAATGGCTTGTCGGATAGTCGGAGGCGGAGAGTCTTTGTCGGAGAAACCAAGACACCGTTTCAATATGGCGGCTTATCTTTTGCTTCCGGTCCGGATTTTTTCATCTTCGTTTTTTTGTATGACTATTTGTAGCATGTTGCAAAACGAATTTTTGAAATATCTTAAGAATTCTGGAAGTTAGGTTTTTAAAATTTACAAGCGAATAACTTCAAAACCGGAAGTTATGTCGAAAATTTGAAAAATAATTTTTGAGCCCATTAACAATGTCTATCTACCTGTAAGTTTTCGGGTGGATGAGAATAAAAATTGTAGAAGTTGAAAAAAACACAAAAATTGAAATAAAAAAAGTCAGTTACAAAAGTAATGAAATTGGCAGTTTAAAAATGCAGTTATGTAGCTAGCAGTTAAAAGAAGCTAGCAAAAGTAGTTCTGTTAAAATCAGTTAAAAAATAGAGGTAATAAATAGCATAAACCAAAACGAAGCCATTGCCCACAGCTCGTTTCCGGTCATTCTGACGTCATTTTACATTTAACAAATAGTAGTCTCGCAGTTTGAATGGCAGACAGCAACATTTAGTTTGTAGCATGTTGCCTTCTAAGAGAAAAATCGAATGTGAAATTCAAAACAAAAAACAACAAAAAAACATTTCGAAAACAAAGCAGTGCGTTCGATGAATGCACTGCAAAAACACTGCAAAAAAAGACCAATTATATGCTCACATGTAGTATGAACTTAAATTTTCACCACCTGTCTGTCAGTCTGTCCATTCACATTTGGCATTCACAGTTCTTTTAGATACATAAAAAATCTTATGCGACAATAAAAATACCGAAAACAAAAGGGAAGGATTTCAGCTTATACATGCTCCGTACAATAATTCATTTGATGATTAACCCCTCAAAATATTGCGTAAGAATTAATACCAGAAAAAAACTTTATAATGAAGCAATCCAGAAAAATCTGCTTAAAATCCCATATAGATTCAACATGAACCAAATGTGAATGGACAACAAACAATGCCTTTTTATACGCCCACATAGAAATGTGGACGTATATTGTTGTCGCCCCTGTCCGTCAGTCCGTTGGTCCGTCGGTCCGTCGGTCCGTCTGTCAACAATTGTTTGTGGACACTGTAGAGACTACAGTTTTTATTGGAATTTCTTGAAACTTGGTATACTTGTTTATAATCACTCAAGGAAGAACCCTATCGATTTTGGTATGATTCCGAAAAAAATTCCTGGAATTCTTGGACTTTGAATTTCAAATTGTTCTGTTTGTAAACAAAAGCTTGTGGACACTGTAGAGACTCCATTTCTTTATGAATCTTTTTGTAACTTGGTATATTTGTTTATTACCATCCAAGGAAGACCCCTATTGATTTTGATATGATTCTGAAAAAAATTCCTGGAATTCTGGAACTTGGAATTTCGATTGTACTGTTTCTCATCCGTCTGTCAACAATTGTTTGTGGACACTGTAGAGACTACAGTTTTTATTGGATCTTCTTGAAACTTGGTATACATGTTTATTACCATTCAACGAAGACCCCTATCGATTTTGGTATGATTCCGAAAAAAATTCCTGGAATTCTTGAACTTTGAATTTCAAATTGTTCTGTTTGATAACAAAAGCTTGTGGACACTGTAGAGACTCCATTTTTTTATGAATCTTTTTGTAACTTGGTATATTTGTTTATAACCATCCAAGGAAGAACCCTATTGATTTTGATATGATTCTGAAAAAAATTCCTGGAATTCTGGGACTTGGAATTTCGAATTGTACTGTTTGTCATCCGTCTGTCAATAATTGTTTGTGGACACTGTGGAGACTACAGGTTTCATTGGATTTTCTTGAAACTTGGTATACATGTTTATTATCATTCAATGAAGACCCCTATTGATTTTGGTATGATTCCGAAAAAAATTCCTGGAATTCTTGGATTTGAATTTCAAATTGTTCTGTTTGTAAACAAAAGCTTGTGGACACTGTAGAGACTCCATTTCTTTATGAATCTTTTTGTAACTTGGTATATTTTTTTATTACCATCCAAGGAAGACCCCTATTGATTTTGATATGATTCTGAAAAAAATTCCTGGAATTCTGGAACTTGGAATTTCAAATTGTACTGTTTGTCATCCGTCTGTCAACAATTGTTTGTGGACACTGTGGAGACTACAGTTTTTATTGGATTTTCTTGAAACTTGGTATATATGTTTATTATCATTCAATGAAGACCCCTATCGATTTTGGTATAATTCCAAAAAAAATTCCTGGAATTCTGGGACTTGGAATTCGAAGTTGTTCTGTCTGTCTACAATTGCTTGTTGGCACTCTAGAGACTACAGTTTTTGATAGATCTCTTTGAAACTTTGTTTTTATATGCCCACATAGAAATATGGACGTATATTGTTTTCGCCCCTGTCTGGAATTCTGTGACTTGGAAAAATTCCTGGGATCTCTTTGAAACTTTGTATACAATATGTTTATTATCACTCAAGGAAAAACCAATATACATTTTGGTCTGATTACGAAAAGAATTCCTGGAATTCTGTGACTTGGAAAAATTCCTGGAATTCTGGGACTTGGAATTTAAAGTTTTCTGTGTGTCGTCAATTGCTTGTAGACAATGCAGGAAGTACAGTTTTTTATATACCCAAATGGAAATTCGGAAGTATAATGTTGTTGCCCCTGTCCATCCGTCTGTTCGTCTGTCAGCCCGTTTGTTTGTGGACACTGTAGAGACTACAGTTTTTATAGAATTTTCTCATACTTGTTCATTATCATCTAAGGCAGACCCCTATTGATTTTTGTTTGATTATGAAAGAAATTCCTTCAATTCTGGAACTTTGGATTTCAAAATTTGTTCTGTCTTTCAACCATTTCTTGTGGACACTGTACAAACTATATTCTATAAACTAAAAACTTCTTTAATACCAACCAAGGAAGAAGAAGATTTTGGTAGGATTCCAAAAAGAATTCCTGGAATTCTGGGAATTTCAAATTGTTCTGTTTGTCAACAAATGCTTTTTGATTTTTTTACTGAATGCAATACAATATAGTTAACTTCCAAGTTCCTTGTAAATCAGGAACCAGCTGTAATTGGACTTTTACTTTTACAATCAAAGCTATCAGTGGGCGTATGTTACCTTGCCTGGCAAGCTATCTTCCTTAATATCAAAGCTGCTGGTGGGCGTATGTCACCTTGCTTCGCAAGGCTATCTTTATTTTGTGGGTCAGTGTCATTATAAAGATTATCCCTATTGATTTTTGTGATGATCCAATAATTTTTCACAGAAATGTTGTGTCTGACTTCGCGTTTTTCACTCCATTAGCTATAAATGGATTCTCTTGATTTTTATTTTGTGGGTCAATGTCATTATGAAGATTATCCCTATTGATTTTCGTGATGATCTGATAATTTTTCACCAAAATATTGTGTCTGACTTAGCGTTATAATGTGAGTTAAATCCAAATTTAAAAAAGACATTTTTTTTCCTAACGTTTACCTCTAATACCATAGAGCTTCCTCAGGGAGGGC
>CM060203.1:38969-58563 GCA_030562195.1 Nipponacmea schrenckii | reverse complement strand
GTTATTACAAACTTCATCTTATACAAATTTACAATGTCAAGTTATTACAAACTTCATCTTATACATCTTTACAATGTCAAGCTATTACAAACTTCATCTTATACATCTTTACAATGTCAAGCTATTACAAACTTCATCTTATACATCTTTACAATGTCAAGCTATTACAAACTTCATCTTATACATCTTTACAATGTCAAGCTATTACAAACTTCATCTTATACATCTTTACAATGTCAAGTTATTACAAACTTCATCTTATACATCTTTACAATGTCAAGCTATTACAAACTTCATCTTATACATCTTCACAATGTCAAGTTATTACAAACTTCATCTTATACATCTTTACAATGTCAAGTTATTACAAACTTCATCTTATACAAATTTACAATGTCAAGCTATTTCGAAGCTGATTGTATTTTAATCAAATTGATTGATTCAACAAAAATAGATATTGCATATTTTCTATCGATTTAAAAATGCATTTCAAAATACTTTATATATATATATTCTGTGAACATAGATCGATTGGTTAATCGAATTTACTGATTTTCACCAATGGTATTTGAATATCAGCTTCAAAACAGTATTGGTGATATTTGAAAAACCTTACATTAATACAAAACTATATAGAATATGTCGTGGCGTTACTGGGAAATATTAGGTAAGGAGCCGAGCATGGGTCAAAAAACTTCTCCGGACACACCCACACCCCCACCCTCTTTATAACGTCTCTTTCACTACAAGTTATATAACACTGTTCACTATTTTTGACAGTGTCAAATGATATTTACACGAGAAGTAAAACTCCCTACCTGTTGATATGGAACAGGAACTAAGCTGGTTCTGGAGAAATTAAAGTACAGGCTAACTATAAACATCAACAACAAGAGGAGCTGGAGTAGGAAACTTTTCCTAATAACAGGTATCATGTTATAACTGTTTGAGTATTTTCACTTATTGTATCAAATATTCAAATGAAATGAGGGAGTTTTACGTCCTTCTCTACAAATATTGAAATAGTAGGGATCATTGGTTTGTCTATTAGTTCCTTATCGCTCCGAATAAACAAATTTTTTCAATACAAACTTTAAACTATTGGTACAACATGTCAAGCTTCTATTTCATCAATTACTTTTAAAAGATTCCATCCTTGTCACTTGAACGTAGGTAATAATTAGATCTCAGATGCCACGTGTGTGTCTGTAAATAAACCACCGATTTTAAAACAGATCTGACACTAGTCATATTAGCATAAGTACATGGCTTATAAATTTGTATATTTTCTGTTAAAATAAATACCCACACTGCTGTTGTTAATGTATAATATATCGGGTTTACAACTTAAAGACTCTGTAATGACGGTGGATGAAGAAACCGAAACACGTGAAATAATTTTCTTCTTTTCCAAATTAAATAAATTTCATTCTTTCATTTTTTCCAAATTTAATATATCTCTTCTAATCAACGTTTCTATCACCTGTTAACGGTTTGTCCTATTTCTGTGAAGTGTAAACATGCTAAGTTACCAACTGTATTATCAGAACAGAACACCGTCTATTTACATCACCACCCCATATTTAATCCATTCCAGAAATATCCTCGCCACGTGGACGACCCTTTAAAATATAGACACACACTAACTTACTTGACAAAAGTCGACGACCGACGAATAAAATCTCTATTGAAATGAAAAGAAATCCATACATTCTTTTACAAATTTTCCAATACCAACTTGGTTTAAAAATGAAAATACTAATGTCATTTTAGTTTAGAAGTACGACATGTTGCCGTTAGAATGAAAAAAATATCGAAGTAACAACATAACAGTCACTCAAAATCCAAATTGTTTGCAATAAATTGATAGAATCATATAAACGTTTCACATGTAGAAATATAAATTATAGAATCGGGGGTTTTATTATTAAATTGTTTCAAATGTATAGAAAAGTAAATATTCCCCGACGTTTATTTTGTTCACATCAATTAATACTACAAAGCTGTTTCTACATATTGACTTTACCAGCTGAAAAAGTCATGTGACAGTTATCTGTATATTCATCTAAATATTGACTTTACCAGCTGAAAAAGTCATGTGACAGTTATCTGTATATTCATCTAATATTTACTTTACCAGCTGAAAAAGTCATGTGACAGTTATCTGTATATTCATCTAAATATTGACTTTACCAGCTGAAAAAGTCCTGTGACAGTTATCTGTATATTCATCTAATATTTACTTTACCAGCTGAAAAAGTCCTGTGACAGTTATCTGTATAGTCATCTAAATATTTACTTTACCAGCTGAAAGAGCCCAATGACAGTTATCTGTATATTCATCTAAATAATTACTTTACCAGCTGATAGAGCTTAATTACAGCTATCTGTATAGTCATCTAAATATTTACTTTACCAGCTGATAGAGCTTAATTACAGTTATCTGTATAGTCATCAAAATATTTACTTTACCAGCTGATAGAGCTTAATTACAGTTATCTGTATAGTCATCTAAATATTTACTTTACCAGCTGATAGAGCTCAATTACAGTTATCTGTATAGTCATCTAATAATTGGCTATACTAGCTGATAGAGCTCAATTTCAGCTATCTGTATAGTCATCTAAATATTGACTTTACCAGCTGATAGTTTATGTAGATCAACTATTTGTATGACCGATCATCCATCCCCATCACATTACTTCATTTAACGCTACAGCCTACAAGTTTGTTTTCCGTTGACATAGGAAAGAGATTATTGGTCAATAATGCAAGTATAAACCAAGCTGTGACAAGAATAAATATGCTATGATTAAAAATACTACAGAATAAAATCCTTTAAAATGAATAAAACCGTAACAGATGTGGTGTTTTAATAAATAGGTTTTATAATTATCGAGAAATTAAAGGGATAATAGGTCTTAGAAGAAACATAAAATTGAAAATTTTAAACTTGGCTAATAAGTGCTCTATTCATCATTAAATATACCTGCTATCATATACAACGTAAGAAGGTATCAAAAAAACTAAGTAATTATCATAAAAGATACATTTGATTATTGAAAAAGTCTTAATTATTTTTTTTTTTTTTTTTTTAGTTTTTTTTTTTTTTTTTAGTTTTCTAAATTTTACGGGGAATCTGTTACTTTATATCACCATGGAATGTTCACTGATGAATATATACTCATATTGACCATTCTTGAGAACTTGAATTGCTCAGTATCACTTTAATGGATATCAAGTAGTATTATACAATATTAAACACAGACAGAAAAATAGGTACAGATGTCATCTAATTGGACTCTCTGAATGGAATGTTGCCTTAACAAACATTAATACCAAATATACATTGTCTACTAAGTGGACTCTATGAATGGAATTTTGCCTTAACAAACATTAATACCAAATAAACATAAGGTATGTGAACTCTCTGAAAGGGTTCACAAAAAGACAAAGCATTGGATGTCTACAGCTTAAACTGATTATTGCTTAAACAAGATAAAACTGACCGGTCCTCGGCATTGTGATGATCGTCTATAAAAATAATTGATCCCTTTTTGTAACATTGATAACATGATAGTTTTGAAGTCAAGATTAAGGTTTTACGAAAGCATATGCACAGGCATGTATACGTAAACTCTGTTGAGAGAATATTGGAGTACAGTGTTAGTATGTGGGATAACAAATTGATATGTTTATAATCTTTGCCCTGCTGTATAATTTCGACATCACAAGACATCACAAGACATCACAAAACATCGCAAGACATCGCAAGACATCGCAAGACGTCGCAAGACATCGCAAGACATCGCAAGACATCGCAAGACATCGCACCTTCTGCCCACTGACAGACTGACACGGGCTATAAACAGAATCAACTCCATTTTAAAATTACTCTGAGCTATTGTCAGTGATATCTATTGTTACAGGCATGGTAGTTGGTGGCCTCTCATGCCAGTTTGTCTAATGAGGGTATATTTTTCAAATTAACATTTGGAAATCGCAATGAAAGTAGAACGTAATCCTCCATTCAATTCAGTTCCTTCAAGCTTCCAATACACTAGTTGGCATTCTATGATTTGGCGTGTCGTCTTATCGTTAGATGTATTCAGGAACTGGGCCGTGGTCTGTTTTTTTATCTTATCTTCTGTTTTATAGAAATATAATTACATAATAAGTTCTACCCTGGAGACGACATGGCTAACTTAATGTTTGTTTTAATTTTTACTACGGTAGGTTTCTTAATAATGTTTGGACTGGGCAAGTTCATTTTTTTCTGCTTTCGTCTAATGGATTTAGAATTTTACCAAGTGTGGTCAGGGCCCCCCTCCATGATATCATGTGCCCCCCCCCCCCACAAATGGTTTGAGTAGGGTGTGTTTTGTAGGCGTCATCGATATATCGATCAAATTCAAATAAATAGGAACAATTCACGAATTACAGGTGTCCTTATCGGCTGTGATTAATATTGAAAGTTTTGGATCCCAGCTTCAGAATATCAATAACAATCTTATTCGTTACCAAAGCTAATAAAACAAAAAAAAAGAAACATACCTTTCTTATTTTAAAATATATTTTATATTGCAGGTGGTATCAGCGGCAGGGAAAACATGCCAGTCACCTAATGATTGTGGTAAAGGTTCTTGTTGCCGAGATGACAGACATCGTGCGATTTCTCTCTATGCGTGGAAACATGCACATTACCCTCTAGGTTGGCTATCTATTAAATCTTTTTGTTTTTGCTGTATTAATGGATATACCAAATTAGGTTTCGTATAGCAGAATCAGTATTTTGACATACATATATATGATCAGTTTTAATTGGGATTACTAAAATTAACACACACCCCATCTTCTTTATGTTTAACAAGCAACCCAATGTTTAAATCGTTCCCCCGTCTCGATAGGTAGAATAGAATAGAATAGAATAGAATAGAATAGAATAGAATAGAATAGAATAGAATAGAATAGAATAGAATAGAATAGAATAGAATAGAATAGAATAGAATAGAATAGAATAGAATAGAATAGAATAGAATAGAATAGGCATGAGCATGCTATTTACAGGCAAACCAAAAGGAAATCGCATCAAATTTTTGAAGCTTCGTAGCAATAGCAATAGCAATAGAATAGTCGTTCATAATATTATGGTAGTTCAGAACCCTGTGATGACATCAACAAGCTGATACTGGGGGTACATATAAGGGACAGACTAGGTAGGGTGAGGGTTAGGTAAGGTGAGCGTTAGTTGGGGTTATGCTAGGAATTGTAGGTTGTAACATTACGGTTAAGTGATGTTACGAAGCACAGACGCAGGTATGTAGGCAAATAGCATCAGGCAGGTTTAGAAGTAAATGAGGTTAGTGGAGGGGCAGTAGGCACAATCCTCCCCTGGAACGCCTTAGAGGTTCTTTCCTAGAAAAAATCTGATTCGCCGCATTCTGTATGATATTTAAGGGGCAAAGTTTGATTAACAAAAAAGTAAAAGCATTCTTTTGTATTTGTTTTAAATGACGTGGGGTGAAATTGGAGGTACAAACTAAATTTCTAGAGGGGACACATTTATATGTTTTGGTTTTACAGGTCCTCCTGTTATTTACGATCCCAATGCGAAAAGGGAAATTGTGTTGTTGGTAAAGCACAGAAAGGAGAATTGTGTGATTCGTACTGTGAATGTGATACAGGTATTGTTGCGATTTCTTTTTCGGTATGGCACGAAGTCCTTTAGCGAAGCACCCCTGAATGTCCCCATACATGATAGTTTGATATATTCTAGTCTCATTCTGACTACAGAAAACTGTCATTATACCAAACAATCTACTAGCTAGTTAAACACGCTAGTTTGATATACTCTAGTCTCATTCTGACTACAGAAAACTGTTATTGTACCAAACAATCTACTAGCTAGTTAGACACGATAGTTTGGTATACTCTAGTCTCATTCTGACTACAGAAAACTGTTATTGTACCAAACAATCTACTAGCTAGTTAGACACGATAGTTTGGTATGCTCTAGTCCCATTCTGACCACAGAAAACTGTCATTGTACCAAACAATCTACTAGCTAGTTGGACACGATAGTTTGGTATACTCTAGTCTCATTCTGACCACAGAAAACTGTCATTGTACCAAACAATCTACTAGCTAGTAAGACATGATAGTTTGGTATACTCTAGTCTCATTCTGACCACAGAAAACTGTCATTGTACCAAACAATCTACTAGCTAGTTAGACACGATAGTTTGATATACTCTAGTCTCATTCTGACCACAGAAAACTGTTATAGTACCAAACAATCTACTAGCTAGTTAGACACGATAGTTTGATATACTCTAGTCTCATTCTGACTACAGAAAACTGTTATTGTACCAAACAATCTACTAGCCAGTTAGACATGATAGTTTGGTATGCTCTAGTCTCATTCTGACTACAGAAAACTGTTATTGTACCAAACAATCTACTAGCCAGTTAGACATGATAGTTTGTTATGCTCTATTCTCATTCTGACTACAGAAAACTGTTATTGTATCAAACAATCTACTAGCTAGTTAGACACGATAGTTTGGTAAAGTTTTATTAAGGGAAGTAACTAGTGATAGAATCAGAACACAGTTAAATGCCCAAATGACATGTGCTCTTAAAACATGTTTAATCGTCTAAGATATATGTTATCATACAGAAGCTTCATAATTTTATCATGGGACAAGTCGATTTCATCTCCCTTTAAACTAACAAATACATTACTAAGCTAGTCAATACTTTTTAAACGTACAGTCCTTGATTCGGACCTCAGTCTGTGGTTTCGATGAGATAAATTCTAATTTCAGCTTACACAATGTTACTTTTTAATTTAATTTTTTGATTGTAGGACTGACATGCGGGCAACTTCACGACTTTATTTTTCCCCCGAAAACCTGCCACGACCAGGCCTTTATTCAGGCTCAGATAGATCTATGTAAGAAAAGCCCGCACTGTATTTTACCAAAATAAAGTCGATGGAATAAAGAAATATAAATTTATACGGTAGTTGTAATTCTTGAGTCTTAATGGGTTAAGTGGGATTCTTATTTTATATACAGCGAAGAACAATTTTAAAATCGTGTAAAATCTGCTGGTAAGTGGCAAACGGACCACCATAAAAATTTCTCTTGCAACTCTGCAACATTTAGCTTTACGGAAATTGCCGAGGATTGTTGAAAGCTCACTGCTATCGTGTTAAAATCTATAAGTTATTTGATCAATGGTATTTCACTGCTATCGTGTTAAAATCTATAAGTTATTTGATCAATGGTATTTCACTGCTATCGTGTTACAATCTGCTTGATGGAAGGGTATGATGACTTCCTTGTGAATCTTTCTTATGTCTTCTAGAAACGTCCGTCTGACTACTTGTAGGGCTAGAGGACTCGTTAATGTTCTCACCATAGGTATTGATAGCCTACATGGTCTTTGGACTGACACTGGTTATCAAACCATGATATCTATCGTTTCTTTAAAATAAGAGCGGACCGACGGACAGTGACACTGGCGTATAAAAAGGACCAACTCAACCTAATAATTTATTTCGTAAGGAAGTTTTCTGTAACAGGTGCTGTAAACGATTAATATCCATGTTGTGGACGGAAGTAAAGCAGGGGCGACAACTACATTGGCGGGCAAATTTGACAGGAGTTCGGATGAGTACACCATCAAGACAAGGTAAAACTGCTAATCGAATACCAACTCGCACAGGTTCACAGCAACTGAATCAAAAAACAAATTCCGTTAGATACCACAAGGTTTGTTGGTAGATGATATAGATGATATCTATATAACATGATATAATAATTGACAAAACATTCCCATTACTTAGTTAAATGTGTAATTACTTAGTTTACTGGATAATTAGTTAGTTTTATAGATTTATTGGATTAACGAGGGGTTCTGTAGTTCTTTAGTTTTGAACCAAGGTAATTCCAATGATGACTATGACTCCTTTTGGCCAAATTTAAATATTTTAATTTTTTAGTCATCCTCAGCGGGAGTATACCTGCTATATATTGTTACTTACTTGCAAGATCGCATGATTCTGCTGGTGTTGTGTCTATCGATTTTACTGTAGGAATGACACTGGCCTCTACAACCAAAACTAACTACCCTAGCAGAAGCACATCTATCCTGAAATATCTTCGGCGGATGAATTGTTAAACGAACAACTTGAATTTGACATTTATCCCTGTTGAGTACTCCTGATCGCAAATCCATGGCAACTGACGAGGCGGATATTGTCAGGAACACCAGTATTATTAAACTATCTGAAAAAATAAACATTGGAAAGAATTAATGGGAGTGTAAAAAGGTCACCATGGAAATAATGAATAAAGACCAATACAAGAAAACAAAAATCCACTCATTCGTTCATTCATTTTTCCCGCCTCCACATCTACCCTTCCTTTCTCTCATCCACCCTCTCTCCCTCACTACCTCACACTCTCTCGCTTTATTTATCCCACCTCCACATCTACCCTTCCTTTCTCTCATCCACCCTCTCTCCCTCACTACCTCACACTCTCTCGCTTTATTTATCCCGCATCAATATCTACCCTTCCTTTCTCTCATCCACCCTCTCTCCCTCACTACCTCACACTCTCTTGCTTCATTTATCCCGCATCAATATCTACCCTTCCTTTCTTTCATCCACTCTCGCTCCCTCACTACCTCACACTCTCTCGCTCCATTTATCCCACCTCCACATCTACCCTTCCTTTCTCTCATCCACCCTCTCTCCCTCACTACCTCACACTCTCTTGCTTCATTTATCCCGCATCAATATCTACCCTTCCTTTCTTTCATCCACCCTCGCTAACTCGCTCCATTTATCCATCTGTTCGTCTTTCAATCATTAACGGTACGACTGATTAATTCACCTCGGTAGGTTGAATTCTGTATATTTGTTGTTGGAGATAATAATGTGTTGGCGATAGGTATTTAATATGTATGTCTTCTACATTGATTTAGATATGTGTTAGAACGGAAATGAAGAAATAGACGGAATAATTAACCGAGAGAATAGTAGACACGATTTCTTCATTCTTCCTCCCTCATTCTTCATTCTTCCTCCGTAATTCTTTCTCGTCAAACCATTTTAGGTAAATATCCTATAAAATTAGTTTCCTTAACTCTGTTAACTATGTGGACTCTCTGAGTTGACTAACCTCTATATACCAACATTATTAACTATGTGGACTCTCTGAGTTGACTAACCTCTATATACCAACATTATTAACTATGTGGACTCTCTGAGTTGACTAACCTCTATATACCAACATTATTAACTATGTGGACTCTCTGAGTTGACTAACCTCTATATACCAACATTATTAACTATGTGGACTCTCTGAGTTGACTAACCTCTATATACCAACATTATTAACTATGTGGACTCTCTGAGTTGATTAACCTCTAAATACCAACATTATTAACTATGTGGACTCTCTGAGTTGACTAACCTCTATATACCAACATTATCAACAATGTGGACTCTCAGAAAGAATTGACAAACCTAGATCTCAAACCTATATTGCTATGAAAGCGGTGTCGAGTTGACAACGAAAATAAACATTATTTACTATTTGGGCTCTCTGAAGGGATGTCAAGTTGACAATTTGGAGGAATTTTCTTTGACTTCAATATTATGGAATAAAAGTTATTTTCATAATGAAACGAAACAAATGTTTGTTTTCTTGCTTTCAGATTTTTTTCTTCACATTTTCCGATTCAATTCATGCTAAATGTATTATATTTGTAATTTCCGGTAGGCTGGGTTCCGGTTAGGATAAAAAAAAAAAAGAGCTCTGTAGATTAATTCTGTCCTTGCGACGGATGATGGTAGGGTGAAAGAGATTTAAAAATCAACTGTAATAAATACAACGTTACTCTGTTCCTGAAGACTGTAAACATTGTCGATTAGATTTTATAGCCTTACTGTCGAGGACTCTTATTGGCTGTCTTCTCTAACATACAATCCAATCAAATCACAGCATTTATTTCTCTGACAAGAAAGGTGGCTGTTGCAGCAAGGTTTAAGTATGAATTTGAGTTGAATTCATTCGAACCACAGCAACCATAAGCATACAGCCAAGTAAGTCAGTCGCTTGCTGGCTAACCTAAAGGTCCACGGCGGCTTAATTCAGGCAAAGGTTTCAACCCAGTTTCCCCTTGTAAGTCAGACGCTTGCTGACTAACCTAAAGGTCCACGGCGGCTTAATTCAGGCAAAGGTTTCAACCCAGTTTCCCCTTGTCAGTGATATAGCTCGTAGGGACTGACATGGAAAAAGCGTCTTGTTGATCGGATGGGAAATAAAACGAGTACTCGTGTATACAGGCTGTATACGTTAAAATATACCCGACAGTTTAAAATCGAAATAACTGTAGGCCGCTATTCTGTTCTGGCAAATATTTTCTTTACTGCACACTGCATGGTATTGCCTGTCTACATTAGCACTACAGGTGCAGAAGGGATGGACGTAAAACTCCATTCATTACATTTCATAGAATATACAAAGATTGATCTAAACTACCACCGCCTACAAGATCCGGCAGACCAAATTTAGATAAGAGAATAATTAAAGCCAAGTTGCGTATCGAACAGTTCGTCTGGTACCTCGTTTAGAATGTTGACATTACTGGAAATACTAATAAAGAGTAGGCAATCGATCTCACTACACCAAATTATCGCTGGTTCCTCTCATCTTCTCTTCTCTTTTGTTTTTACATGCTTATAAAACTAGTAAGGTAGTTACCAAGTACCAAATACAGAATAAGAACCAATCCAACCACCAACTACTATATCAACAACTATATACTTTCTGGTAATAGCATCCTTTAGCTATTTCGTCCCATTTTTTGTTTGGAATTTTTGTCTCTGTCGTGATCTTATATTTTTTCTACTATAGTCCAGTTCTATTTGTAACGTTGAACCAATCAAATTTCTAGATAATAACTCTGAATTGTGTGATAGCGAAACACAATGAGGTTGTACACCTTCCGATATAGACGGTGTTACCGAAACATCAATATTTGAATGATTTATTTTGTAGAAAAACTAATATTCCTATTACACATTGTTTGACTTCTCGTTAATTTATATAATATTAAAATGGAGAACTGCGTGAAGTCAAGTCAGAGTAAACAAAAGTCAGAGGATAACAGCACATCCGTCTTAGCAGCTGGAGTTTCAAGCCAAGTTAATTAGTTATTTTTAGCGTTAATTACTAATTACAACAATTCTCATGATATTTCCTGTTTTGTTACGGCTTTAGGAAATCCGTTTTATTTTTGAAATGTTGTTTTTATTACCTGGTGTCCCAAAAAAACAAATATATTAGCCCTTGTTTAATCCAAGCCATATCGGTAGCTGATATCGAGTTGTATGGACAACTTTTAAATTAAACAATTAAACAATTAAGGTTTTTCAACCGGACATCAGTGGCTAAACATTCATAGGAGCTTGTTGTCAGTTCTGTAACCATTTCAGGAAGTTCACATAATTAATAATAATAATAATTTGGTATTTAGGTTTGTCAATTTAGCACCCTTTCAGAGATTCCACATTCAAGTTAATGATATTAATTTGGTATTTAAGTTTGTTTTTTTTAACTCGAAATACCAAATTAATATCATTAACTTGAATGAACTTAATTTAAAAGTTGTCCATACAACTCGATATCAGCTACCGATATGACTTGGATTAAACAAGGGCTAATTCAGAGAGTTCACATAAGCTATGCTGAATGGTTATTTTGTATTTGAGCACGAAAAGGAAATGCCTTGAGTTTGATTTTCTAGCACCTGCTGAACAGGGAACGCCATGCCAGGCAGCGACATCAGCCTACCTTTTAGTCGCGATTCTCAACTGTCGAGAGACATTTATCATACTATATATAATTAAAGGGACATATTCACCACTCGTTTGACCATTCATACTTTGGTTTAAGAAACACTAACAGTGTTCACAGTTCACCTTCGAAAATTGAGCTTTGAGAATTATCCGCGTTTGTAAGTTAAAATGTTGACAAGTCCTTCTGGAAACATTCCGATATATACAGAAACGACATACAATGTAATTATAAAAAAATAGAAAGTGAAATATTCAGTTTGAGGTTTACTTCAAGGGATTTATAATGGTGAACACGTTCTTTAACTAATATCATGTGTTTATTCGATAGTTTTTAGCCTGTAAAACGACGAATATTGAAATCTAGTTATTTGTTATTGGCTGTGAGAAAAGGGTTTAATTAAAGTATTGTAAGATTGCCTCCCACGTTGCCAGCTAACTTATTTCCGTTTTCTCTTGTTTTTCATAATCTTTAACGTATTCTTAATAAACACCCGAGAACATCTCAGGAATCTGACCTTTTGTTGGATTTAAAAGAAACTAGAGAGACAGTTATGAAGCATATTGTCAGATTTAGGTTCATATACTCGTGATTTAGAATCACCAGTTTTAAAGGGGCCGTATGCAAAATGTTCATTTTAGTTGTTATAAGGTCAACAGGTGTTTTATGTGTATAAACTCAGTAAGTTTCTGATAAAACAACCAATACAGAATCATGTAATGTATAACACTAGTCTCTACCCTCGAGTATATTGAAATAATGATAGTTAGTAATATAATATATAAAGTTACCCTACCTCTAGTCTCTACCCTCGAGTATATTGATACAATGATAGTAAGTAATATAATATAAAGTTACCCTACCTCTAGTCTCTACCCTCGAGTATATTGATACAATGATAGTTAGTGATATAATATATAAAGTCACTCTACCTCTAGTCTCTACCCTCGAGTATATTGATACAATGATAGTAAGTAATATAATATATAAAGCTACCCTACCTCTAGTCTCTACCCTCGAGTATATTGATACAATGATAGTAAGTAATATAATATATAAAGCTACCCTACCTCTAGTCTCTACCCTCGGGTATATTGATACAATGATAGTAAGTAATATAATATATAAAGTCACTCTACCTCTAGTCTCTACCCTCGAGTATATTGATACAATGGTAGTAAGTAATATAATATATAAAGTTACCCTACCTCTAGTCTCTACCCTCGAGTATATTGATACAATGATAGTAAGTAATATAATATAAAAAGCTGCCCTACCCATAGTCTTCAAAATAAAATATATAGCATGCTTACCTTTAATTTGAATGTACATGACGATCCTATGAAGAGAAAGAAAGTGAGCTTGGCTAACAGAGTTGGAATATTAATCTCACGGTATCGTCACCGCTGTCACAGTGATAAACTTAGAAATTAACACTCGGATTGTAACACACTGTTTCCACCACGTAGGTCGATACCATCCCTAGTGTCTTACTACCACTTCATCAATAAACCAAATTTCTACTAATATCTTTTAAAGCATCATAAAATTTTAGTTCTCATGAATGGTCCATATGGGTATATATATTCCTTAGTGAACTTTCCTGGTGTTATAAAGTAACAGAATCTCTTAAAATGTTGAAAACCTCACAAAACTAAGATATCTTTTAAAATCTTTTGATCAATTTATAATGCGTTTTTCAATAATCAAATGCATCTGTATGAATAATTACTTAGTTTTTTTTTTTTATTTTTACGTTATTTCTGACAGCATGTATATTTACCGATGAAAAGAGCTCTTATTGGCCAAGTACTGTAAGAACCATTTATTAATTGGCAGTCAAAATACCCCAATACCTAATAATAGGTGACGTCAGACTATATGGGACATTAATGTTCGTGATTTTCCAGTTTAGATGACCAAACATCCAATGTTCGCAGGCTAAAGGCCATTGACCGAATGGAAGATACAAAACAATAAAATTATAAAATTTAAGGGAGATGCTAATTTGAAAAACTATGAAATTAGAAGTGTTAATGACCAATCGCTGTTAATAATAAAAAGGGTGACATGACTACGTAATTCAAGTGAAGTCAATATCCTCAAATTATTAATTCAAACTTAGATGACATTTTAGGCCAGGGAATAATAAACGCCAACCAGTTGGACGGTTGCTCGCTGACCTATGGAACTAGATTCAATCGCAACATAGCTTCTATGACTGAACCAGTTGGACGTGTACTCGCTGACCTGAGAGAACTAGGTTCAATACCGTCAATAGTTGAAAGGATGTATATGTAAAGATCCCTCGAAAGTTGGAAATCTCAAAAGTTTTAGGATTATGCCACTGGCCTGGCACACTGCAAGGCGCTTTCTGTATTCATAAGCACATGAGGTACAGAAGTGTTCATGACGTAAACTTCGTACAATTCATTATGATTTTGATTACAAATATTTGGAAGAACAGGGACCAGTATAAAATTTCCAAGTGAACAAACAAGTTCAATAATGAGACTAGAACATACAAAGTAACTAGTAGATTAGACAGTGTCTGGGCACCATACTAAGGCTGTACTTGGTACAATCATAGTTGTCTGTTATCAGGATGGGAAATAAGCATAGTGGATTTCTTGGAAAAATTCCTTTTTTCTGTTTTAAAATCTGGACAAGGAAGTATAGACGACAAATTAACAATAAATTTAATCTTTATGTATAAATAATATACAACAATATCCCGATTGTTAGAGTGGTCTATTCGGCAACATTCGCCAGTTTCCGTCCACCTGAATCTTTGTTGTGAAGATTCAGGACACCAGCGGAAATTTTACACTGAAAAGTTGGAATAGCATTTTGTTTCTATCCACTTTTAGTTTTCATAATTTCATCAAAAAACAATAACAAAAATTAAGCAATAAAGCGAGTCTCTTTCACAAAGTTTTAGTAGCTAGTCTTCATTCTTCTTTTGTCTTCATAACACATATAAATATTTAACACATCCCAGCTGGGTATAAAGAAGATTGAACACTGTCATCTCAGCTGGATATAGAGAATATTTAACACTGTCATCTCAGCTGGGCATAGAGAATATTTAACACTGTCATCTCAGCTGGATATAGAGAATATTAAACACTGTCATCTCAGCTGGATATAGAGAATCTTTAACACTGTCATCTCAGCTGGACATAGAGAATATTTAATACTGTCATCTCAGCTGGATATAGAGAATATTTAACACTGTCATCTCAGCTGGATATAGAGAATATTTAACACTGTCATCTCAGCTGGATATAGAGAATATTTAACACTGTCATCTTAGCTGGGCATAGAGAATATTTTAACAATGTCATCTCAGTTAGACGTAGAGAATATTTAACACTGTCTTCTCAGCTGGACATAGAGAATATTTAACACTGTCATCTCAGCTGGATATAGAGAATATTTAACACTGTCATCTCAGCTGGATATAGAGAATATTTAACACTGTTATCTCAGCTGGGTATAGAGAATATTTAACACTGTCATCTTAGCTTGGTATAGAGAATATTTAACACTGTCATCTTAGCTGGATATAGAGAATATTTAACACTGTCATCTCAGCTGGATATAGAGAATATTTAACACTGTTATCTCAGCTGGGTATAGAGAACATTTAACACTGTCATCTCAGCTGGATATAGAGAATATTTAACACTGTTATCTCAGCTGGGTATAGAGAATATTTAACACTGTCATCTCAGCTGGATATAGAGAATATTTAACACTGTCATCTTAGCTGGGTATAGAGAATATTAAACACTGTCATCTCAGCTGGGCATAGAGAATATTTAACACTGTCTTCTCAGCTGGGCATAGAGAATATTAAATACTGCCATCTCAGCTGGACATAGAGAATCATTAACAGTGTCAATTCAGCTGGGCATTGAGAATATTTAACACCGTCATCTCAGCTGGATATAGAGAATATTTAACACTGTCATCTCAGCTGGACATAGAGTATATTTAACACTGTCATCTCAGCTGGATATAGAGAATATTAAATACTGCCATCTCAGCTGGACATAGAGAATCATTAACAGTGTCAATTCAGCTGGGCATTGAGAATATTTAACACTGTCATCTCAGCTGGACATAGAGAATATTTAACACTGTCATCTCAGCTGGATATAGAGAATATTTAACACTGTCATCTCAGCTGGACACAGAGAATATTTAACCCTGTCATCTCAGCTGAACATAAAGAATATTTAACACTGTTATTTCAGCTGGATATAGAGAATATTAAACACTGTCATCTCAGCTGGATATAGAGAATATTTAACACTGTCATCTCAGCTGGACATAGAGAATATTTAATACTGTCATCTCAGCTGGACATAGAGAATATTTAATACTGTCATTTCAGCTGGTTATAGAGAATATTTAATACTGCCATCTCAGCTGGACATAGAGAATCATTAACAGTGTCAATTCAGCTGGATATAGAGAATATTTAACACTGTCATCTCAGCTGGATATAGAGAATATTTAACACTGTCATCTCAGCTGGATATAGAGAATATTTAACACTGTCATCTTAGCTGGGCATAGAGAATATTTTAACAATGTCATCTCAGTTAGACGTAGAGAATATTTAACACTGTCTTCTCAGCTGGACATAGAGAATATTTAACACTGTCATCTCAGCTGGATATAGAGAATATTTAACACTGTCATCTCAGCTGGATATAGAGAATATTTAACACTGTTATCTCAGCTGGGTATAGAGAATATTTAACACTGTCATCTTAGCTTGGTATAGAGAATATTTAACACTGTCATCTTAGCTGGATATAGAGAATATTTAACACTGTCATCTCAGCTGGATATAGAGAATATTTAACACTGTCATCTTAGCTGGGTATAGAGAATATTAAACACTGTCATCTTAGCTGGATATAGAGAATATTAAATACTGTCATCTCAGCTGGATATAGAGAATCATTAACAGTGTCAATTCAGCTGGGCATTGAGAATATTTAACACCGTCATCTCAGCTGGACATAGAGAATATTTAACACTGTCATCTCAGCTGGACATAGAGTATATTTAACACTGTCATCTCAGCTGGATATAGAGAATATTTAACACTGTCATCTCAGCTGGACACAGAATATTTTACACTGTCATCTCAGCTGGACATAGAGAATATTTAAAACTGTCATCTCAGCTGGGCATAGAGAATATTTAACACTGTCATTTCAACTGGACATAGAGAATATTTAACACTGTCATCTCAGCTGGATATAGAGAATATTTAACACTGTCATCTCAGCTGGATATAGAGAATATTTAACACTGTCATCTCAGCTGGATATAGAGAATATTTAACACTGTCATCTCAGCTGGGCATAGAGAATATTTAACACTGTCATCTCAGCTGGGTATAGAGAATATTTAACACTGTCATCTCAGCGGGGCATAGAGAATATTAAACACTGTCATCTCAGCTTGGCATAGAGAATATTTAACACTGTCTTCTCAGCTGGGCATAGAGAATATTTAACACTGTCATCTCAGCTGGACATAGTGAATATTTAACACTGTCATCTCAGCTGGATATAGAGAATATTAAACATTGTCATCTCAGCTGGTTATAGAGAATATTTAACACTGTCATCTTAGCTGGATATAGAGAATATTTAACACTGTTATCTCAGCTGGGCATAGAGAATATTTAACACTGTCATCTCAGCTGGGCATAGAGAATATTTAACACTGTCATCTTAGCTGGGTATAGAGAATATTTAACACTGTCATCTCAGCTGGACATAGAAAATATTCAACACTGTCATCTCAGCTGGATATAGAGAATATTTAACACTGTCATCTCAGCTGGGCATAGAGAATATTTAACACTGTCATCTCAGCTGGGTATAGAGAATATTTAACACTGTCATCTCAGCTGGGTATAGAGAATATTTAACACTGTCATTTCAACTGGACATAGAGAATATCTAACACTGTCATTTCAACTGGTGTCAGCATAAGAAGCTACAGCATACATTGACTGCATTTCATCAAACACATTCCTGAAATATAAAATTAAACCAAATAAATCGACAGTTTACTGGACTGCAAAGAGTTCTTCTAAATGATATATATATATCAGGACACTTATATTAATTTCTATCAAAAATTTCAATAGATCACACTACAAACAAACAGAATTTTCTTAGCCATTTATATAGTTTGTCACATGATCAATTATGTTCACAATTTAAACTTTTCAAACCAATGTTTAAATAATGACCGATGTTTAAATAATGACCAATGTTTAATTGATAATTAAATAAAAACAATATAATATTTTAATTATGGAATACCTACATGTTCATATAAAAGAATATATAGCCAGTCTTCTCTCGTTTTTCACAAACTTCGCTCTCAGTCAGTGTTGTTACTCTCGAATCATCAAAACTCATCCAGGATTTCTTCTTGATATCAAACACATCACTAATATAATGACCTATTGATTTAATCAGTGGAAAATTAAAATGAAACGCCTTGCAGTGTGCAATGAGGGAAATTTAATTGATTGTTTATACTCAAAACATAACTTGCAAGGCCTTTTTTAAAAGGACAAAACTGGTTTAAACATGAAATTAATGAATTTAGGTTCATTGAAATCTTCCAGACCTATCTCGGAATAGACTCCAAAATTTAAGTCATCTATTTCTGAGACAATAAACAATTCCAATGAGTGGAAAACAGTCTGCAATCAGGAAGGCTAGAGAGGGGGGGAGAGAGGGGGTGAGGGAGAGAGGCAGAGAGGGGAGGGGGAGTTGAGGAGAGAGGGGGGAGAGGGAGGGGGGCAGGTGAAGGGGCAGGGAAATCAGTAGGGTGTGTTTATTTTGGGGCTTTTTGGTGTTGTTTGATGATTAGATGAGCAAGTATTATAAAGTATATTAGTTAAATTCATTTTAATATTGTCTTGTGACCCCCCTAGAGCGGAGAATGGCAAGTAGATGGTGGGTATTAACAGTGGAGGGGTTCATAAAACTCCTACATATAGCACTGGCCACGTGACATACATGTATATAGAGATCTGGTAGGGTTGATATAAAACACAGGGCCATGAAGAATATTAAATAATAAACACCACAGACCTGTATTCGAGGATGAACCAATGTGATTGACAATACTAACTAATCGAAAATTACTATCACCATTTTCCTGTAAAAACAAATACCTTACTGTATCAAGTGTTTACATTAGGCCTTTATCTTACCCACGGTTTCACGGACTTTAATAGGAGCTCAACATGTAATCTCCACTAGCTACAGCCCTGTCCATGACATTGGTTGGAAATATAATTATTGAGATGGGACTTGGGTAAAATAAAAATAATTTACGTAACAATAAAGACTTTATATATCAGAAAAATATCAAATTGTAAGCTCAATTTAATTAGATTAGAGATAAACTGGGGGGTAGGGAATGATATTTGTTTAACTTGGGGGGTGGGGGTGGCTAAGTTTGGAAATGTACATACCTCAATATAAAATTTATCTCTACAGTAATCTGAACGGTGACTAGAACTTATTTCTGAAAAGGAAAAAATAAATTGCATCAAACAAATTTTATTTGTCTTTTTGACATCGTAAACAGAATTCCTGTAAAATCTGGAAATAAAAAAAACCTGAATTCATTAAGCATTTTTCAATAATTAAATGAACACT